>MU671703.1:0-12942 GCA_026770625.1 Nicotiana glauca | reverse complement strand
TACTTTGATTATTTATTTCCTGTCCACTGTATTCCGGACAGAGGTTGTATTTTATTTCATTATCAGTAGTCGCTCATGCACTTGTGACACCGGGTTCTGGGATGGTTTTCGAAAGGTTTGATTTAATTGTTATTGTTGATTTGAATTGAAGCAAAATCCTTTTATTTGTGAAAATGGAAGGAAATTTCTGGAATTTGATGTATTTTGAAAGAAGATTTTAAATTGGTAATCTAATTGGCTGGCCTGATAGTGGTGTCCGACGCCACCACGACCCTTAGTGGATTTTGGGTCGTGACAGGCTATCCCAAAGAAAGCGGGCTATGTCAAGCAATTGCCCGTGGATTTTGGGTCGTGACAGGCTATCTCAAAGAAAGCAGGCTATGCCAAGCAATTGCCCAATTTTAATTTCAAGAAAACTCAGAGAGAAGAAGGGTTTCGTAACAATTTATATATAGTTCAACAATATCAAAGCAGTAAAAAGCGGCATTTAGCACATTAAGCCCAAACATGTGAATAAAAATCAGATAATAAACAAAGCCAATATAACAATTATTCCAAGCTTGAATTTCTAACCCTGAACCAGTGGTTCTGGGTTAATGTCCCCAGCAGAGTCGCCAGAGCTGTCACACCTCTTTTTTCACTACACCCCCCGGGAGGGAATATAAAGGGGTTTTTCCAATTAAAGGACAATCGATACGGGATTCGTTTATTAAGAGATTCAGAGTCTCCACTCGGGAGATTTATGATGTCCTAAGTCACCGGTTCAAATCTCAAATCGAGGAAAAGGATTGACTCTATATTACAGTCCGCGAACCAGAAATCCGTGTAAGAAATTCTGTTAACCCGGGAGAAAGTGTTAGGCATTCCCGAGTTCCGTGGTTTTAGCACGGTCGCTCAACTATTATATTCGGCTTAATTATCTGATTTTAAACAATTATGAACCTATGTGTAAATTTTAACTTTTAACCGCTTTTATTATTATTTTTTAAAGAAAATTGTAACGTCATTAAAACACGTCTCGAACCACGTCACATAAATGCACCCGCAATTTTTGATGTATTTTAATATCGTTGAGATCTGGATTTGGGTCACATAAATGTGAACCCGAGTTTAGGGAGGTAAAATTATTAGAGAACGTGCCTAAAACAACTAATGAATTGTTAACTTTGTGGGAGGCCATAGAAGTTTACTAAATTGCACGTCCCGTGTTCTAAATATTTTAAAATAAATAATTAAAAAGGGCCATGCAACTTGTGATTTCGTGTGGGGCGTCGCACCTCAATTCACTCTAATTAAAGCATTTCTAAGTTCATTCATGAGGGCCATTTATTATGAGTTTCCTGATTAAGGCTCACCTCGACTATTAAAGGGTTATTGATCGTATAGGCAAATAGGGATCCGGTTAATTTTAAGAAAAAGGACGAAAGTCGAAGGTAAAAGGAAATTGGGGCTAGGCATGAAGCCTAACATCCTGTTATGGCTAGTGAAGCCAATCAAATTTTCCACTTCACCTTGACCCGTGGTCCGGGTCTCAAAGGGCGGCCTAATTCTTGATTCATCAAGAGTTTGAGACAATTGAGTTGCTAAATGAAATCTGGAATTGAACACCATTAATAACATATGAATCAATTACAACTCACATTCTGTGTTAACACTGATATTTCACTTGCATGTTAAACTAGTTCAAACAAATTCAAACATGTATCAACAAAGGTTTCATTCCAGCATACTTTTCATGCCTCAAATTATGTATCAAATGATCCTTAATTGAGAGCTAACTTATGAATCAACGAGAGATTTAGAAGAGCTACGTCCACATAGAAACTCTATACACAGAATCCAATTAACAGTCATTTGATAACCCCTACTTATCATTGTAAAATATTTCATACTAACCAACAACCATAGATTTGATACTTGCATCCATTCTTAATAGCCCATTCTTACATGCATTAATACAAGCTAACATCAGGGATAAGAGCAAAATAAGAACACTAATGAAATCTAACAGATTAATATAGCATTTGATCAGTCGAGATTAGGGGAAGAATAGTACACGAACTAACATGATCTAATTAATTACAATTCCTCCCTGACAAATACATCAAGCTTAAGCTTTAAAACTACAAAGTAACTATAAAATTAAAAGAAAATAAGTGAAATCCATAATTAGCACTAAATTTATTTCCTTTTTAACTCAGACTTCCAATTACATGTTAAGTGATGTCCATGAGGGTCAGGATATACCTGGAATAAGAAGAAACAGAGAAGAAGTAAGAAACAGCAGACTCAGCAATAACAGCAGAACAACAAAGCAGCAATGTACTCGTAGTATCAACAGCTCAAAACCAAGTTTTAGAAACTCCAAAGTCTAGTTTCAAACTATCTTAAATCAAATGCAGAATCTTTGGAAACTTTTCAGAAATTCTAAGTAGCCAAGAATCCAAAAAAAACAAACAGGATTTGAGCAGCTTTCAATGAGGAAATGCAGGAAAACTTAATGTTCTTTTAGAGTTTCCTTTTCAATTTCCTTTTGATTTTTTCTCCCAACAGATCCCTATTTCTCTTAAGGTCTCAATGTCCGAAATCTCTGTTTATCTCTCAATGCCTATCAGTGTATTTTCAAGTCTTAGAATCTAAGAATCTATCTCAATGCTCTTAGTCTCTGTATGTCTCAGTGTGTATCTCAGTGTATATCTGAGTGTATTCCCTCTCTTCTCACTCAATGCTCTCTCCTAATACCCTCAATATCTCCACTTAATGGATATCTTCCCCCTCTAAATAAGCTTACAATTAGTGCTATATCCACTATCAATCTTATCTTTTCAGTTTTTAATTACCCCATTACCCTAGTGCCTTTTCATTTAATCAGTAACGCCTATTTCAGTCCCCTAAAATCAGCAAGAGTGCAGTTTCCACTACTTCAATTATTTCTGTATTACATACTATCTAGGTTGACCCCTAAGTTTCTGCTAATTACCCCTTAAAACCCCTGTTAATTACCTAAGGTTAGACTACCCAATTTACCCCCTGAACACTCCTGTTTGAAACCACAAATGGGTCAAAACGACCCAATTCAGAGCCCATGAGTCTGGGCAGAACTTGGGTCTAATTGGCCAATTCAAATCCAACATTTTTTACCAAAACCAGAAACGAGTAACATTCAAAAGGTTCGACATTTAAAACTGTTTCTAAAATTTGACTAATCAGTATTCACAAAAATAGGAATTAAAATCGAACTGAATTAACAATTTAACTATGACCTAATTCATATCTCACAGTTAAGCTTAATCATAGAAAAAGAAGAAGAAGAAGAAGAAGAAGAAGAAGAAGAGACTGAAAAATAAAATAAAAAGAAAATGATACAAGGAACTTACTGACTCAACTGAAATTTGAAAGGGACCTTCGAACCTTCCGTTTTAATCCAATCTTGACTTTAACTGTGTGTTCTTATCAAGAACACACAGTCAAAGTTAAAATTAGCTTAAATGACTTGAGACTCTTGAGGTTTTAGGGTTCGAACCCTAAGTTTGAAATCCGACCCATCCTGGTTTGATTCGAGGGCTAGTTTCCATGGCTTTAGGAAGAGGGGGGTCAAGGTGATTGTATAAAATACTTATATACGGGATGTGGGATTGAATCCAAACCGTTAGATCAACTAAGATCAACAGCCTGGATCATTTACTTAATAAAAATGATATCGTTTCTTTGAGTGGGAGACTGGGTCGGTCCTGGATGAAACGGGCCGGGGTTGAATACGGGTAAAGGTAAAGGCACCTGACCGTTCGATTGAATTAATTCAACGGCTCAAATCAAAAACCTCAAAACAACGTCGTTTTGGCTTTATGAAGGGTGGACTGGGTTGGGCATGGAATTGGGCTAGTTTTTGGGCGAAATTGTTTGGGCCTGGGGTGGATTGTTTTGGGCTAAACCAAATTGACTCAACTCTAATTATTTTCCTCTTCTTTTTATTTTCTAGACTTCTAATTAAAATAAAATATAAACCTAAATTAATCTTTGACCCAAATTATCCTAAAATACTAATTAACTATAAATGGTAATTATCACAAAATAACTAAATACTAAATTTAAAAGAAAATTACACAATTTGACATTAAACACTTAAAAATGCAAAGTACGTTATTTTTTTTATTTCTTTATTTTGAATTTTTGGGAGTGATTCGTGTGAGGCAAAAATCACGTGCTCACAACTTGTATAGCATTTTGATTCTTAATAATATACTAACCTTTTTATTTTGTGTTCTAACGTTCTTTTTTATGGAATAAATTTATATCCTAAGATTTTTTTTAACTTGAATAAGAATTTTACTCAAATGATGAATTTAAGAAATAATTGAATTGGATTCTTTGAGAAATAATTAATTAAAAATTTTAATTATTTTGTTATACCATAAAGATAATTTATTCTATGTTGATTCAGATCTTAATATTAGTTCATTTCTTGTTTTGAATATTTAATATTAATTATAAATTTGTTCACTATAAATTTTATTTTCAAATAGTAAAAGATTGATATGATATTTCACTTTTAGATCTTTATGTTTGTAGAATTATTAGTGGTATTGACTCTTACCAACCATTTTTTTTCTCTTTCTCATACATTTATATTCTTAAATATTCTCTTAGAGGTCGTTTGGTATGAGGTATAAGAAGGTATAATGCTGGTATAAAAATTTAATACCACCTTAATGCTTCGTTTGGTTAGCAAACCAGGTATAAGTTATTCCAGGATTAATATTAACACCGGGATAACTTATACCTTATAGAGAGTGGGGTAATTAGCACCGGTATAACTTATACATTCTTCTTACAAATTATGGAATTGCCATATTTAATACAACATGCCAAACAATGGATAAAAAATAATCTCAGCATAACTTATACCAGTATAACTTATCCCAGCATAAGTTGTAATCAAACCAAACGACCCCTAGTTGTTTAATAATTTGGTATTTTTTAATATTATACGAAAAATTAATTAAAAAATATTATTTGAGTAGGAAAATATTTCAAATATAAAATAAAATAAAATAATCGTTGTGGTATTTTTTTCTCAATTTCAAATATTTATGCAGCCCATTTAATATTACTTTTATTTTTTCTTCGTATTAGATATTATGTAGTGGTAATGTACTGCCAATATTATAAAATTTATTTTATTAAACCTTCGTTCAAATTTTGAATGAGAATTTAATATAATTTTTTTTATTAATTTTAAAATTTTAAATATTAACAATTATCATAGAATATATGTAGTCTAAAAAATAGGATATTGCAGTTATGTCCTTTCCTTGTTAGTTCTTCCATTTAATATTTTAGGGCTACTTTAATATATTAGTATTGTATTATAATTTAATAATAATATAGGCTCTCATTTTTCTAAATGTATTTGGATAATATAATACATTCTTAAATTAAATTAGTAATAGGACAGTATAATACATTTTCAAATTAAATTAATAATAAGAATGTTAAAGAAGTATATCCTAAAATTAATAGGATTATATGACTAACGATATTTACTTGTTCAATTTTATATGAATTAAACAGCCCCAAAGTAATTATACTAATAGGATTCCTAAATGTAATCATGTAGGATTCCTAACGTGTAGTATTTTATCATGATACTAATAGGATTATAAGGATAATATCTAAAATTTCAATTATGTTCTTTTATTATGAGTTATTATACTTAATAATATAAGGTTATTTTTGTAAACCGACAATGAATTCATGCTTTTATAATAATGATAGATAAATATAGATATAGATATAGATATAGATATAGATATAAATATGTCACGACCCAGATTTTTCCACCATCGTGAGTCGTGATGGCGCATACTAGTGGAAGCTAGGCAAGCCAATTCCTACTTATCTTTCTATTATTAACAATTCTCATTTTTTAATCATTTAGCAATAATATTATAATTACAGCGGAAAAAATATATATATTTAGCGGAAGACTTAGATAAACAATATTAGATGCGACATAGAAATCCAAACATAAACTTCTACCCAAGACTGGTGTCACAATGCTCACGAACTTCTAAGAATACTAAACACAACCGTTTGAAATGAATATAAAATTGTTTGTCTCGAATACATGAGATAACAGACTAAAAATAAGGATAGAGGAGATGCCGGGCCTGCGGATGCCTGCAAGGCTACCTCGGTGTCTCGCTGATCGAAATGCTAACACTTGCACTACTGCTGCTGCTTTCCAAAACCTGTATCTGTGCAAAAGAGCACAGAGTGTAGTATCAGCACAACCGACCCCATGTGCTGGTAAGTGCCTAGCCTACCCCGGCGAAGTAGTGACGAGGCTAGAACTAGCCACTCACATAAACCTGTGCAGTTTAAAATACATATATACAACAAGAAATGACAGGCAACAACATATAATATTAGGAAGGGGAAACATGCTCTAGGGTATCAACAAAATAAAATATCAATACATAAAGAGTAAGGAAATAAAACCACTTTCAATTTTCAACTCATCTTGTTGCAGGCGTGCAATCCGATCCCTTTTCATAATATCAAAGTAGCCGGCGTACCACTCGCTCCCATTTGTGCACAATATGTCACCGACATGGAAACCAATAACATGTAATCAATATAATTTGTGGTAGGCGTACCACTCGCTCACATTTCAATACTTTGTGGTAGGCTTACCACTCGCTCCCATTTCAATTTATATCTTGTGGTAGACGTACCATCCGCTCACATTTCAATTGATATCTTGTGGTAGGCGTACCACACGCTCCCATTATATTTTTAACATAGTGTACAATATATTACCAACAAAGGAAATCAATAATAAATAATTAAACAATATATTACCGGTAAAGAAACCAATAACAATTAATCACAATTTATTTCTGGCAAAGGAAACAATACTCGGTGTCAAGGTTCAACAAATAAGTCTTTCATAGATTTAAATAAGAATACGAAATTTATCAATTTAAGACCCACGGTCATGATCGACACCGACATATGGATACTCGTCACCATGCCCATACGTCGCACTCGACAAGTAGCAATTAATCAAATATGACTCAACTCATATTCCCTCAAGCTAGGGTAGACCAAACACTTACCTCGCTTTGCAATTTCAATCAATTATTCGACCACAACTTTTCCTTTTGAATTTGTCTCCAAATGCTTCAAATCTATTTACAAGTAATTCGAAATACTCAACATGTATCGTAGGAATGAATTGGATAAGAATTTACTAATTTTCCGGATAAAATCTGATATTTATTTTAATATTCAATAGTGGGACCCACATTTCGAATCTCGGAAAATCTTGCGAAATCCGAACACCCATTCCGATACGAGTTCAACCATACCAATTTTATCCAATTCCGATAACAACTCGACCTCCAAATCTAAAATTTTTATTTTTGGAAGATTTTGCAAAAATCTTGATTTCTTCCATTTAAAGCCGAATTAAACGATGAAAATAACCATCGATTTATGTAATATAAATACTTTCGAGTATAGGACACTTACTTGAGTTGAAATCATGAAAAACACCTCAAAATCGCCCAAGAATCGAGCTCCAAAAAGCCCAAAACGAAAATGAAGAGATGAGCATTTTTGGTCCTTAAGTTTCTGCCGGCCTGTCACTAAGAGTCCATTTTCGTCACTAGAAGTCTAGCAGAAATAACTTTACTGGCCATATTCAATCGATCATAACCTTTTGTACGGATGTCCAACTGACGAATCGTTTAATATTCTGGAAAGTAGAATCCAAGGCTACAACTTTCATGTTTTGCATATTTTCCGATTCCATATATATTTCGAGATATAAGCTTCCAAAGTAGCCTCCTCGCATCAGAAATTTCTGGAAAATTTCAAAACAGCTTTGCTAGCCCTTATTCAATTGATTATAACTTGTTGTACAAATATCCAAATGATAAATGATTTATATTTCTGGAAACTAGAATGCAAGGGCTACAACTGTCATGTTTTGTACATTTTCCGATTCCTTATAGATTGCGAGATATAAGTGTCTAAACTATGCTCCTCGCTTGCACAATTACTGTCCTAGACCGCTTCTGCAGCAGAAAATTTCAGCAATCCTTTTTGTCCGATTTCCATTCCGTTAACCTTACCCGAGCCCTCAGGGCTCCAAACCAATTATGCACACTGACTCAAAAATATCCTACGAACTTACTCGTGCGATCAAATCGCCAAAATAACATAAAAATAATGAATTAAGCCTTAAAATCCAAGAAATCTTTCAAATTTCATAAGCTTTTAAATTTTTCTATTTTAAGGCCGAAACACGTCAAACGACGTCCGTTTTCAACCAAACTTTACAGGAAGCGCTTAAACAACATATAAGACTTGTACCGGGTGTCGGAACCAAAATACGAGCTCGATACCATCACTTTTCAATCAAATTTTATTTTCATTTTCCTTAAACATTTTCAGAAAACAATTTCACAGAAAAATTCTTTTCTCGGGCTTGGGACCTCAGAATTCGATTCCGGGCACACGCCCAAGTCCCATATTTTCCTACGGACCTTTCGAGACCGTCAAATCACTGGTCCGGGTCCGTTTACCAAAAATATTGACCGAAGTCAAATTTACTCATTTTAATATCAAAACTTAACAAATTTTCACAGAATTTTATATTTGAGCTTCCAGCTACGCGTACGGACTGTGCACGCAAATTGAGGTAATTATAAATGAGGTTTTCAAGGCCTCGGAAGCTCGGAATGAATAAGAAAACAAGTGATGACCCTTTGGGTCATCACATTCTCCACCTCTAAAACAACCATTCGTCCTCGAACGGACATAAAAAGGAAGTAGCTGAGTCAGGGAATAGATGGGGATAACGGCTCCGCATATCGGACTCGAGGTCGAAGCCTCAGGAGGCTGACCTCTCCATTGAACACGAACAGAGGAAAAACTCTTGGATCTCAACTGACGAACCTGCCAATCTAAGATAGCCACAGGCTCCTCCTCATAAGACAAGTCTTTGTCAACCTGGACAGTGCTGAAATCTAACACGTGGGCTGGATTGCCGTGATATTTCCGGAGCATGGATACATGAAAAACTGGATGTACAGCCGATAAGCTAGGCGGCAATGCAAGTTTATAAGCCACCTCTCCAACTCGCTCAAGAATCTTGAATGGGCCAATAAAACTAGGGCTAAGCTTTCCCTTCTTCCCAAATCTCATTACGCGCTTCATAGGCGACACTCGGAGCAATACCCGCTCACCAACCATGAAAGCTATATCTCGAACCTTACGATCTGTATAGCTCTTCTGGCTAGACTGAGCTGTACGAATCCTATCCTGAATGATCTTGACCTTGTCCAAGGCCTCTTGAACCAAATCTGTACCCAAAAACCGAGCCTCTTCCGGCTCGAACCATCCAACCGCAGATCGACACCGTCTACCATACAAAGCTTCATAAGGAGCCATCTGGATAATCGATTGATAGTTTTTATTATAGGCAAACTCTGCTAAAGGCAGGAACTGATCCCACAAACCTCCAAAGTCAATAACACAAGCACGGAGCATATCCTCCAATATTTGAATAGTCCGTTCGGATGCCCATCAGTCTGAGGATGAAATGTTGTGCTCAACTTCACCTGGGTGCCTAACCCTCTCTGAACTGCTTTCCAAAAATGTGAGGTAAACTGCGTACCTTGATCCGAAATGATAGATACCGGCACACCGTGAAGGCGAACAATTTCCCGGATATAAATTTGAGCTAACCTCTCGGATGAATAGGTGACTGCTACAGGAATGAAATGTGCTGATTTGGTCAACCTGTCAACAATGACCCAAACTGCATCAAACTTCTTCCGAGTCAATGGAAGTCCAGTAACGAAGTCTATAGTGATCCGCTCCCACTTCCACTCGGGAAGCTCAATTCTCTAAAATAAACCACCAGGCCTCTGATGCTCATATTTAACCTGTTGACAATTCAAACATCGTGCTACATATGCCACAATGTCCTTTTTCATTCTACGCCACCAATAATGTTGCCGCAAATCTTGATACATATTTGCTGCGCCAGGAAGAATAGAATACCGGGAACTGTGGGCCTCCTCCAGAATCAATCCTCGAAGCCCATCAACATTTGGCACACAAATTCGCCCTTGCAATCTTAAACTCCATCAGCATCTAAGGTGACCTTCTTGGCACCTCCTTGTTGTACCGTGTCTTTAAGGGCACATAAATGGGGATCATCAAACTGCCGATCGCAGATATGCTCCAATAGTGAAGAACGAGCGACCGTGTAAGCTAGTACTCGACTAGGCTCAGAAATATCCAATCTCACAAATCGGTTGGCTAAGGCCTGAACATCCAAAGCAAGCAGCCTCTGACTGACCGGAATATAAGCAAGACTGCCCATACTGGCTGACTTCCTGCTCAAAGCATCGATCACCACATTTGCTTTCCCCGGGTGATATAAAATGTTAATATCACAATCCTTCAACAATTCCAACCACCTCCTCTGCCTCAAATTCAACTCCTTCTGTTTAAACAGGTACTGAAGACTCTTGTGATTAGTGAATACTTCACATGCCACGCCATACAGATAATACCTCCAAATTTTCAATGCGTGAACAATCGCTGCCAACTCCAGATCATGCACAGGATAGTTCTTCTCATGAATCTTCAACTGCCTTGAAGCATAGGTTATGACCTTGCCATCCTGCATTAATACTGCACCAAGCCCAATACGGGAAGCATCACAATAGACTGTATAAGGTCTCGAACCTGTAGGCAAAACCAATACCGGTGATGCGGTCAAGGCGGTTGTGAGCTTCTGGAAGCTCGCCTCACATTCATCTAAACATTCGAACTGGGCACCTTTCTGGGTCAATATGGTCATCGGGGCTGCAATAGATGAAAACCCCTCCACGAACCACCGATAATAGCCTGCTAATCCCAAGAAACTCCGGATCTCTATGGCTGATGTTGGTCTAGGACAGTTCTTGACTGCCTCAATCTTCTTTGGATCAACCTGCATACCCTCTGTCGTCACAACATGACCTAGGAATGCAACTGAACTCAACCAGAATTCACACTTTGAAAATTTTGCATATAATTGACTATTTTTTAGAGTCTGGAGAGCCACTCTGAGATGTTGCGCATGCTCCTCCTGACTGCGGGAGTATATCAATAGGTCATCAATGAAGACTATCACAAACAAGTCTAAATAAGGCCTGAACACTTGATTCATCAGGTCCATAAAAGCTTCTGGTGCATTGGTCAACCCAAAAGACATGACCAGGAACTCATAATATCCGTACCGAGTGCAGAATGCTGTCTTAGGGACATCAGATGCCCTAATCTTCAACTGATCATAGCCAGATCTTAAGTCTATTTTTGAAAACACCTTGGCACCCTGAAGCTGGTCAAATAAATCATCAATCTGCGGCAGTGAATACTTATTCTTGATTATAACCTTGTTCAATTACCGGTAATCAATGCACATTCTCATCGAACCATCCTTCTACTTCACAAATAACACCGGCGCACCCTACGGCAAAACACTAGGTCTAATGAAACCCTTCTCAAGTAAATCCTGCAACTGCTCCTTCAACTCCTTTAACTCTGGCGGGGCCATGCGATATGGCAGAACAGAAATGGGCTGGGTGCCCGGAGCCAAATCAATATCCCTGTCGGGTGGTATACCCGACAAATTCTGAAGGGAAAACCTTAGGAAACTCACGAACCACGGGCACCAATTCGATAGAGGGAACCTCAGCACTGGAATCACGAACATAGGCTAAATAGGCCAAACACCCTTTCTCGACCATACGCCGAGCCTTAACATACGAAATAACACTGCATGTAGAATGACCAGAAATTCCCTTCCACTCTAGATGAGGTAAATTCAGCAAGGCCAAGGTCCCAGCCTTGGCATGGCAATCCAGGATGGCATGATATGGAGATAGCCAGTCCATTCCTAATATGACATCGAAGTCGACCATATCTAAGAGCAATAAATCGACACGGGTCTCAAGACCCCCAATCACCACAATACAGGACCGATGAACTCGATCGACCACAATAGAATCACCCACTAGTGGGGACACATAAACAGGAACACTAAGTGGATTACTTGGCTGAACCAGGTACGGTGCAAAGTAAGATGACGAATACGAATACGTAGACCCAGGTCAAATAACACTGAAGCTTTTCCTATCACAAATTAGAATAGTACCTGTAATGTCTGCATCTGAAGAGTCAGCCTCTGGCCTGGCTGCTGGCTGGCCTACACCTCTGGCGGTCTGAGCTCCACCTCTATGACCGCTACCTCCACCTCTATTGTCATGACCCAAAATCCACTAAGGGTCGTGGTGGCACCGGACACCTCTGTCAGGCCAGCCAACTAACTCATCAATTAATTCCTCTTTTAATACTTTTGAAAATCTAAAGTTTTTCCTTCCATTTTTATAAATAAAAGTTCACTACTTGAATTCAAATTTAAATAATGACAATTAGTACAAATCCGCTGTAAACCTTCCCAGAAACTCGGTGTCACAAGTATATGAGCAACTACTGATAAGAGAAATAAAATACAATATCCGCCCGAAATACAGTGGGCGAAAAGTAAATATAGTACATNGTGTACTCAGTGAGTATCCCGCCTAATCCCGAAGGGGTAGAGACGAGATGGCCAATTCCGACACTCGCTAGAGGTCAATTAGCAATATTCTATAAGTGTGAGGAAAATCATGGATTACACCCCAAATTCAAGTTTATGAACTTTAAAATTTCTAACTTTTATTTCCGATGTTTAAACCCATCAAATCACGTCCGATTAACCTCAAATTTTGCACACAAGTCATATTTGACATTACGGAACTGCTCCAACTTCCGGAATTTGATTCCGACCCCGATATCAAAAAGTCAACCCCCCGGTCAAACTTTCCAAAACCT
>MU671698.1:11583-65803 GCA_026770625.1 Nicotiana glauca | reverse complement strand
TTTTTTTATTTTAATTATGAGTTATTATGTGACTAATTAATAAAAGGATGCAATATACTTCTTAAAATTATAAAAATCATTTTGTTTGATATTTTTTTGGGATAATCTGCTTAGGGTAAAAATCACGTGCTCACACTCATCTCACAAGCTAGCTTTTAGAGGCAGGCCCATCCCAAATATTGTTACTGATGTTGGGCCCCATTTATGTTTTCCACGCTCCAGTTGCAAGCCTAGGAGTGAGGGGGGCATTGAGTTGTCCCACATAGATTTGAGGTCCTTGGTCTCCATACACACACATATATATATATTCTTATTTTTTGTTTTTTCTCTTAACCAAATATAATTTATTTGATTTGGTATAAGCACTTAATGCATGTATGTTTTTACTATAAATTAATGAGAAAGTGTAAAGTTCCACACAAAACGAAAATTATTCGGCATCCAATATGAAAGAATCTATTTGAAGATCCGAGTGTGAAATCTTTAGAGAGTTTGAGAGGAGTAAAAGATGATTTGTATTAACTGACTATATGTGTTGTACACTGTCTTGTATATATATTTTTGGCCTAAGTATGTTTTGTTGATTGACATAGAAACACACGCATGAACCAGGTCCTTACATAGTGTACACATGGCACGGGCAGATCCAAGCACAACGCATGCATGTGAAGGAAATAAGTTTAACTGGTTATATCTTATATCTTTCGAACAAAAAAGTTGCGTAATTGATAAAGGGTGTGACTCCTTACTTCAATAGAACTCTATCCTAGGTAAGGGAGGAGTTAGAAGTTGAAGATAACTAGAACTCTTCCACCATAGAAGAGTTTAGCATTAGAACTCTAGTTAATTATATTCTACTAACTCTATATATTCCAGGGAGTTTTCTTTTACAGGTACGCACAAACGCTTAAATTAAATAAGAGTTGAGAGCAAAATAACAATGCATTTTGCAAGCAATTTCTGTGTGATTCAAGTGTGTGAACCTGAAGCCACTGGAACCACATAGAAGAACCAGTTCCAAGTGTCCATCTTTTATTCTAGTTTCATTGTAGCAGGGTCTTTGAGTTGTATCTTTCAGCTTTCTCTGGAAGCAATTGTACTGGGTACTCTTAGTGTATTTTTCAAGTTAAGATTAACTTGAAATTATCGTAACAACCTGAGGCTGGTTGTTACAAAGTGTTAGAAGAAATCCTTAGGTTTACAAGAATTTTGTAAAGCTATTTTTTGGCTCAGTAATTTAGTTAAGTGTTAAGAAAAATCCTACTGGGTAGTAGGTCATCGTTTTTTTACTTTTAAGCTTGATGCTTTCCACATAAAAATATTTGTGTTCTTTACTTTCTGCATTTATTATTCCGCAACTGTGGTGTAAGGAACATATAAAAGAACCAGGTCCTTCTATAATCCGTGCACGCAAAAAAATTGATACAACATACATTATCCCCCCTCTTGTGTGGTATTGAAGTGCAGGACATCAATTGGTAACAGAGCGGGTTATCCTTGAAGAGGATGATACCTTAAGAGAAGATCAAGATGAGTGCACCACCTGAAAATTGAGAAGGGCAATCCACTACTAGTCCACCAGTTTTTAATGACCAATACTACTCTTGGTAAAAGTCAGGAATGAGAGATAACATACTGGTAGCAGACGATAAGCTATAAAATATTGTCACTGATGATCCACTGCTACTTTTAAGAAAAATACCGGAGGAGTAGATGTGCCTAAGAATAGAGTTGATTGCAATGCTGAGGATCTGAAGAAGTGGAAAAAAAATGCCAAAGCCAAGAAGTGGCTTGTTTGTGAACTTGGTCCAGATGAGTACGTCAGAATCCAAGCCTACTCCACTACTAATCAAATTAGGGGCACACTCTAAGTGGCCCATGAAGGGACAACTCAGGCTGAGAGATCTAGTGAAATTTTACTGTATTCTCAATATAAAAACTTTGCTACGAAGGATGGAAAAACCATTCAGGAGATTTATACAAGGTTCACTACATTGACAAATGAACTAAAATCTCTTGGAAGAATTACCAATGGAGAAGAAAGAGTTGAGAAGATATTCACTAGGGTCTTGCCAATTACATGGGAAAGCAAGATCACTTTCATCCAGGAATTAAAGAATATTGTCACTCTCCCACTAGATGAAATTGATCGAGAATCTCACTTTCTACGAACTTTAGAGACAAATCATGAAAATGGATGTACCTAAGAAGGAAGGGAGATTGGTACTCATAATCATTGAAGGTTTTGACATGGAGTATGATGAAATGGCAATGATCACCAAAGATTTCAAGAAGTACCTAGGGAGAGGAAAATGTTCTTCAAGAAATGGAAGCTACAACAACGCAAGAGATTCGGAGAAGCAACACAATGATGGCTGCTACGAGTGTGGAAGGACTAATCACATGATCAAAAACATTCCTTTCTGATAAATTGAATGGAATGAGAAAAGAGCTAAACGAATGAACATGAAGAAGGAACAGATTCATCCCAATAAAGGCAACAACAAAGGTTCAAAAAAGGCTATGGTCGCTGCTTGGGGAGAAAGCTTAAATGATGATGATGATGATGATGTCATGACCTGGAATCCGCATCTCAAGGTCTTGATGGCATCTAACATCCACTTGTTAGGCAAGTCGACGTGAGATAGTTAAATAGCCAAATTTTAACAATTTCAAATAGGTGATGATAAATAATGAGAGATAGGAATTCAATCTAATACAATATAAGCATAAGTCATGTAATAGTATCTACTCCCAAACATCCGGAATCATGAGTACACGAACTACTAGAAGTTGTACAAACAAAGTCTGAAATAAATAAAATTGTTTTGAATTAAATGAATAGTAAAATAGGGACGAGGAAGGGGACCCCAAGGTCTGCAGATGCCAGCAGATCTACCTCCAGTTTCCGTATACAAAATTCGAGCTAACGCACCTCATGCCATACTGTGACCAATACAAAAATCTGCACAAAAAGTGAAGAAGTGTAGTATGAGTACAAACGACCTAATGTACTCCGTAAGTGTTTAGCCTAACCTCGACGAGGTAGTGACGAGGCTATGACACGACACTTACGTAATTAAACTTGTACGAACATTTATATAGGTACAAAAAATGACAAAACAAAGGTTTATCAATGTACAAATTGGAGGGTAAATATGAAAGGGGTAAATGATACAATAAATACGACAGGTATGGCATCACAAGATAGCCAAATAACCAATCAACCAACGAAGACACATAAACGTACGGTATAAAGATGGCACGACATCACTCATCATGATTTTTATTCTCCTCCTTACCTTGACATGATGGCATAAGTAAAATATAAAATGGCACGGTATCACCCTTCGTGCATTGACTCTCAATTTGACCATGTAAGAATGAATTATTACGAAGGATGGCACGATATCACCCTTCGTAATTTTAATCTCAATCTCAATATGTTACAATGAATAAATGATATAGATAACATGAAATCACCCTTTGTGCTTTAATTCTCTTCCCCTCTATATGTTAATCATAAATGAGATAACGGAATGGCACGACATCACCCTTTTTATTTTAACACTCTCCCTTACAATATAGTAAAGATAATATAAATTCGTGTGGTAAATAACATCAAGAATGTGCTTTACGCCAAATATGAGGCCAAGATATATTACCTCAACTAAAGAAATACTCAACCACACTAACTACGCAATAATTACATAAGAAATGATAAAAAAAAGTAATAATCTAACATAAGCATGGATATCATAATTAAAAAGGCAACAATTCACAAGCCAGCATATCATAATTAAAAAGGCAACAATTCACAAGGCAACAAGTTCCACCCACATGCTTTATCCTAACAATAACTTACAAATGCTCGTCACCTCACATATACGTTGTACCCACACTTTATTCACTTAGAAAATAGGAAAACAAGTCATAATCCCTCAAGTCAAAGTTAACCACGACACTTACCTCACGCCGCAATCAAATAAAAGCTCAACCGGGACCTTTTCTCTGAAATCCGCCTCCAAACTAATTGAATCAATGAATTTAGGAAGAAAACCTCTTGGAAAAATCGTCTTTAGGGTGTTTAGGGTTGAGAGTTTGAATGAAATGAGCTAAATCCCGTTTTCCCCTCTATTATCCAGGCATTAATGTCGTAATTGTGACCTAAGGTTTGCAAATCCGAATCCCGCAAAACGTGAGAAATGCTTCGCCAATGCAAACACGGAGCCTCGCAAAGGCAACCAATTGATCACAATTGCGATCGCTATTGTCCCAGCACAATTTCAAAATTGCGTAGAAACTTTCAACAAATGTGAACCTAATAGAGGACATATACTAGCACAAATGCAAACTTGACCTCGAAATTGTGAGTTCTGAGACCTGTGCACCTGAACCAGCTAAATCTTTCATCATACCACAATGCGTCCGAAACTCACCCGTGCCCTCAGGGCTCCAAAAAACATGCACACAGGTGTATGACATCATACGAACTCGCTTGCATGACCGAAACACCAAAATAACATCTAGAACTATGAATCAGACACCAAAACAAATGAAATTTCAAAGAAACTAAGAACTTTCAATTTTTCAACCGGATATCCAAATCACGTCAAATCAACTTTGTTTTACACCCAATTTTTCAGACAAGTGATAGGTATTTTAATAAACTTATACAAGTTCCGGAACTAAAATCCAAACTCGGTAGGAATAAAGTAAACTTAGAGTCAAACATATTAATCCTTTAAACCTTTAAAGTGCTAGTTTTCAACAAATTGCATGAATTCAAGCTTGGGATTTTGGAAATCGATTTTGGCCAAATACCCGAGTCCCAAATCACGAAACGGACCCATCAAGACCATTAAAACATTGATCTGAATCAATTTACACAAAACATTTACCGTAGTAAACTCAAATGTATTTTAAGGCATGATTTCATATTGTCATCAATTTTCTGATAAAAACCTTCTGAAAAAAGGATACGGATTATACATGCAAATCGAGGAAGACTAAATGGAGCTGTTTGAAGTCTCGAAACATAGAAATAAAGGATAAATGTATAAATGACCTATCAGGTCATCATAGATGATGATGAACGAGCACTGATGTCCATTAGAGAATCGTATGAAGAAGCTGAGGTAAGTATCCTTCACCTTGAAGACACGATTAAATTTTTGTCTAAAGAAAGATTATCTAAGTTATTACTTGAACTAATTTATGAATCTGAGGATGTGAATAATGAAATGGAACAACCGTCAAAAGAATTAGTGATTTTGAAAGCTAAATGCCAAAACCTGAAATTGAGGGCTTGTAAAACTGAAAGTGAAAATACTGTGTTGATGAACCAGATTTGTGCCCTTGATCCTAGAACATAGAACTAAAAACGTAAATTTAATTTAGGAACTAAAAAAAATAGTTGGTCACACACAACTCACTTTAGAAGAAAATATATGAAAATTGAAAGATGAGTCTTATAAAAGGGATCAAATGGTAAGAGTCTTAAAGGTCAAGGTTGAGCTAGACAGATATTATAAATGGAACAGATCCTCTGATGCATTTTCATGGTTATAAGAACCCCATAGTAGCAATAGAAGAGGACTTGCTTTAGGAATTCTGCACCTGAGTGGGATACCAAAAGAAAGTACCTTACACTCCCTAAGAATAAGATTTGTACACACTTGTCGCTACATGAATGATTGCAAATGCAAAAGAAAAGGCAGATCAAAAGAGCAAAAAAAAAAAAAAAATCTATGGAAATATAGGCTACCCAGTTAGTCTAACCCCTGATTTCTTTTTCCAGGTCCGAGTGTAGGGAAGAATCCAAATATGGTACATGGATAGTGGCTGCTCCAAGCATACAACAAGAAGCAAGAACCAGTTCCTTTCACTTGAGGAACTCAAGTGAGGTAATGTCTCCTTTAGAAACGGAAAGAAAGGTGAGATCAGTGGGATTGGAATGGTAGGTAAGATTGATTATCATTCTATTCGAAATGTCTACTTGATAGATAGATTGAAGTATAGTCTAATAAGTGTATCACAATTGTGCAATAGAGGTAACATGGTAGCCTTCACCTCTACAAAATGCTTTGGGATTAATCTTACAATTAACAAGATAGTTTTGCAAGGAAAAAGAGTGAATAACGTATATGTGGTGGATATATCAACACTTTTAGATAATGAAATCACTTGCTTAAATGTGTTGGAAAATTATCCCCTCCTTTGGCACAAGAGACTTGGACATGCCAGTCTAAGCCAACTCAACAAAAAAGTATCCAAGGACTTGGTGATAGGGCTTTCTAACATTAAGTTCAAGGAAGATAAAGTTTGTTAGGCTTGTGCAAGGGGAATCAAGAAAGATCCTCTTATAAAAAATCAAGAAAATGGTAAGTACTACCAGGACGATGGAACTGGTCCATATGGATCTTTGAGGACCAATGAGAAAATTGAGCAGATGTGGTAAGAGATATGTTATGGTGCTTGTTGTTGATTACATTAGGTTTACTTGGAAATTATTTTTAACATCTAACGATGAAGAATTTGACATTTTTACTTTATTTGTTAGAAAAAGTCATAAACAACTATGTAATCAACTTGCATCAATTAGGTCTGATCATGGTACTAAATTTAAGAATACTAAGTTGAATTGTGTGATGAGCATGGCATAGATCATAACTTTTCTACTCCTAGGAATCCACAACAAAATGGAGTAGTTGAAAGAAAGAATATAACATTAGACGAAATGGCTAGGACTATGCTTCTCGCTAGTAAATTGCCCCATAACTTCTGGGGAGAAGCTGTAAACACTGTATGCAACATCATAAATAGGTGCATGAGTAGACCTCTTATTGAGAAGACTCTCTATGAGTTACATAAAGGGGAAATCCAAATATATCCTACCTTAGGGCATTTGGATGAAAGTGCTTTGTGTGCAATAATGGAAAAGACTCCCTAGGTATGTTTGATCCTAGAAGTGATGAAGGAATATTCTTGGAATATTCTTCACATAGTAAAGCTTATAAGACGCAGCCTCAGGCCTTCCTAGAAAAGCATAACATCGGGGCTGGGCCCCACCCCTCTGGACGGTATCTTTAGGACGGGCCCTAGCTGGCCAGCCTCCCCCTCTACGAGCCAGACCTCTACCTCTAATGGCCTGACCACCACCTCTGGTTGCCTGACCCCTACCTCTAGCAAGCTAAGCGGGCAGAGAAGCACCCGGTGCCAGGACCATGGGACGAGAACCCTGATGCTGAGAACTTCTCAATGCACAAAGACAAAATCTAGCAATGTGCCTCAAATCACCATAAGTTTAACAGGATATTGGATAATATGATTGTTGTTCCTGAAACTGACCTTGTCGACCCCAGCAACAACCCTGAAAACTCTGGAGCGGAGGTGCACTTAAAGGAGCTGGTGGTGACTATAGGCTAACTAGTTGGAATAATGCAGATGAGGCTACCTTGAGTCTCCAGTGGTCCGGTCCGAGCTGCTATGACCTACGTAAGACTTGTTGTTATTTCCATCTCCTTGTTGCTCGGACCGGATCACCGGAGACTCAAGGTAGTTGTGTCGGTGTTCACAGACCTTGAAGTTCCCATCTATCTCTTCTATTTTGCTATTTCATTCATTCAAAAATTGTATTTATTTTAGACTTTTACTTGTAGTAAATCATAGAATGTTCGTGAATTTGTGACACCAGATCCAGGTAGTAAGAGATGATAAAGATATTATATTATTATGCGCTTATTGTATTTCACTTTAGTTTATTTATTGTTATTTAATGAATAGAACAAGGTTTTATTTGATAATTTTCTAATATTAACATGCCTAGCAAGCACAATGTTATAGGCGCCATCGCAGTCCTAACGGTGGGAATATCGAGTCGTGACTTGTTGGTATCAGAGTACTAGGTTGCCTAGGTATCACCATTCCTGAGTAGGCTTAGTAGAGTCTGGGGGATTAGTACGGAGACGTTTCGAGGAGGATCACAAACTCCTGCTAATCACACCACAGGGCAGAAGGCTCCAAGTATCAGACTCCATCAGCTCAGCCGTTGGAGTACTTCAGCCAGTTATTACGGCACAGGCCGTTGATGGTCACGCTATGACTCCAGAGGGTTTATTGAGATTTGACAAGTTTGCCAAGCTCTTTCCAGTTCACTACAGTGGTGCTCCTTCTGAGGACCCCCAAAATTATCTAGACCACTTTCGTGTGGTGTTGTGGAACATGGGTATAGTGGAGACCAATAGGGTCAATTTTGCTGTGTTTCATATGACTGGTTCCACTAAGAGATGGTGCAATGACTTTTTATTCACCAGACCAGTTGGGTGACCTACTTTTACTTGGGACAAGTGCTCTTAGATATTTCTTTAGAAGTTCCTTCCTTTCACCCTGAAAGTGGACTATCACATGCAGTTCGAGCGTCTCCAGTAGGGCAGTATGACCGCCACTTAGTATGTGACCCATTTTGTTGATATGGCATGTCATGCCATTATTATACTTCCTACCGAGAAAAAAAGAGAGAGAGAGAGAGGGTGAGGAGGTTTATTGAGGAACTTGCTCAGCCTATCAGATTATAGATGGCTGAGGAGATTAGGAGTGAGATAACTTTTCAGACGATTGCCAATGTTACCAAGCAAGTCGAGATTCTTCTAGCTCAAGGGAGTGGTCAGGGGTCTAACAAGAGGCCTCGTCACTACGGTGGATTTAGTAGAACCTCATCTGGAGGCTGAGGTACTTTGGGTAGAGGCCATCATCCCAGGACTTTTCATTCAGCACTCCAGGCATCCCACGATGCCTCAGGTAGTCGTGGCCCTCATCTGCATTATTTTGACCAGTTAGCCTACAGTACACCACCAACTTCTATTAGTGCATCTCTGCTCCAGAGTTTTCAAGGTTGTTACTCGGGTCGACAGGGTCAGCTTCAGGAACAGTAGTTAGAGCAGTTGAGATCCTGTTATACTTGTGGTGATCCGTGGCACATTGCTAGATTTTGCCCTTATACATTGAGCAGTTCTTAGCATCAGGGTTCTTGTCCCATATTCGCGGCACGGGGTGCTTCACCGCCCATTCAGCCAGCTAGAGGTAGGGTTCAGGCAGCCAGAGGTGGTGGTTAGTCCATTAGAAATAGAGGTCTGACTCCTAGAGGTGAAGGCTAGCTAGCTACGTCCCATCCTAGAGATGTCGTCCAGAGTGGTGGGGCCCAACCCTGATGTTATACTTTTCTAGCCAGGCCTGTGGCTGAGTCTTCTGACGCCGTAGAGATGTGTGTAGAAGAAAGTGTACATGTGGTTTTTGATGGAGCTAACATTATTTATGAGAGATAGGAACATTATGATGAAACAATTGGGCTGGTAAGAAACTCAAATGAAACCACAGTCCAAACTAAAGTTGCACCAGGGGAGGGAGTAGGTGATGGAATAGGTACTTCCACCTAGAGCAACCTGATAGGGGAAATCGAACAAAGAGGAACTGATTCTCAAACCTCGAGGGAACCTGTCCATGAACTTGTACATTAGAAACAAAACATTGACGGAACGTCTAAAGGAAACTAGCTACTATTGAAACTTTACAAAAAAGAAGAAGTTCTCACCCCATTGGGAACATAATCGCTGATCAAACCTCTAGAATCGAAACCAAATCTTCTTTGAAGAAACTCTATGCTTTTGATGCTTTTTTTATCTCTTATTAAACCTAAAAATATTCCTGAGGCTTTGCAGGACTCAAACAAATAGCTGACATCTTCACAAAAGCTCTAAGTGGATATCACTTTGAAAGGAACATGTTAGAATTAGGGATAATTAAGATTACCAATAAGGAACCACTTCTAACTCAATAATTGATTATATTATTTGTGAATTTCATAAATATAGATTATATTCTGCTAAGACTCATACCTTCCTCAATTTGCGTGCGCAATCCGAGAATTTTTTGTAAAGCTTTTATGTTAAAAACTGTTAAAAATAAGAAAAATTTGCCAAAAACTTCATTTGAGTTGACTTTGATCAATATTTTTGGTAAAAGTACCCGAATTCATGTTTGGATGGTCTCAGTGGGTCTGTATTGTGATTTGGACTTGGGCGTATGCCTGGAGTCAAAATTGAAAGTCCTTAGCCCTAGATATCGGACTTTTACAAAATTTGATAGTTAAGGCTAAATGTATTTGAGATCTTTGACCAATATTTGAATTCTTGGATAACAAGTATGTATTTTGGTTGCGGAACCCAGTATAGGTCTAATGACATATTTATGACTTGTCTGTAAAATGTGGTGAAAAATGGAGTTGGTTTGGCGTGATTCGGACGTCCGCTTCAGATATTAGAAGTTTCAAAGCTTTCTTGAAAATTTCATTTGATTTGGTGTTAACTTTCGTAGTTCTAAGTGTTATTTTGGCAATTTCATAGTGCTATCAAGTTCATATGATATTTTTAGACTAGTATGCACTTTTGGTTTAGATCCTTAAGGGCTCTGCCGAGTTTCTGATAGGCTACAGAGCAAAATTTGGCTTGGAAAAGAGTTTTTGGTGCATATGGTCTTGTTGAAGCACTCTGATCTCTCATTTGCGAGATCAGGCATTGCAACCTCTGAGGGGTTCGCTATTTGCGAGCTTCTCATCGCAAATGCGAAGATGAGTTGGGCCATAATGGTTTTGCATTTGCGAAATATCCTTCGCATTTGCAAAGTGAGCTAGGGAAGACATGGGTCGCATTTATGAAGATATGGGTCGCATTTGCGATCCTCAAGTACCGTATTGCTAACATTTTGTTCGCATTATTGAAGGCAACAAGAGTGTGGGAGTTTCTCATTGGTGAAGCTTTTCTCGCATTTGCTGCAGGTGGGTAAATATGACTTAGATGGGATTTACATTGTTCAAATTTTCAAACATAGAAACATAACAGGAAATTTTCCAAAGACTCCTTCATCCTCAAATCGTTGTTATGTAATTCTAACCTATCTCCTTTCAATCTTTCAATACATTTCACAAGTTTACGACCTAAAATCAAAGGTTTTCATAGTAAAATTGGGGGGTTTTTGGTGGAAACTAAGGATTTTGAAAATTGGGGATTTATACCTCAAGTTGAGGTCAGATTCCAAAACCAATTATATATCCGGACTCGATGGTGAATGGGTAATCAGGTTTTTTGCCAAATTTTGGATTTTGACCAAGCGGGCTCGGGTGTTGACTTTTGTTTTTTTTTTAATAATGGCTAAATTGAATTCCTTAGAATTGTTGGTAGTTCATAAAGGTTTAATTTATATTGTTTAGTTGGTAATATGCTAGACTCTATTTGTTCGGAGGCTCGTTTGAGAGGAAAAATCTTGGTTTAGCTTTGAGTTTGGCTGTCAGAGTGAGGTATGTGTCGTGGTTAACCTTGATTGAGAGATTAGGTATTTTTTTATCTATTTACTACGTGTTTGAATGTTGGGTACAACGTATAGGTGAGGTGACGATTACCTATGCATTGTTGTCAAGTCATAGCACGTGAGTGGGTCTTATTCTTGCAATTGTTGCTTTCCATGATCATATTATTCATGCTTAAACTAGTTAATCATTATGTTGATCGTTCTTATCATATTTACGGACCTTGGTAATAACTGAGTATTGATTCCAAGTTGTGGTTGGTATTGTGGAACCAAATGTTGAAGTAAGACTTATTCTTGTAATTTCCATCTCCCTGTTCCCATTGTTTATTGCTTTTGTTGATACCCTATTTTTCTCTCTATATATTTTAACATGCAAAGTACCTTCAGAATAGCATATATATGCATATATAAGTATATTCATGTGTTTCATTATTTTTTTCTCAATTTTTAAAGGTTTTTAAATTAATTTATTTCCCTATTTTATCCATAAAAATCCAATAATTATTTTTAAAATTATTATTTTGGCGATTCAATTGTTGAAAATTTATATTTATACTAAAATATAGCTAGGGGAATTATTGCATATTTTTACAAATTTATTTAGTATTATCTAAGGCTAAATTGCTTAATTGCAACATTAGCCTCTTTTAGGATTTAATTGCGTTTATATTCGTAAAGATTAAGTCCAATATTTTTAAAAAGTTAATTATATGTCATAAATCATTTTAGTGATTTCAATTTATTTCCAAAAATTAATTTTCTATTTTTATAAAATAAATAGGGAAAAATGGCTACTTAGAATCTAGCCAGATTTCATTTCAATTATAGCCCAAAATTTACACCAATTTGAAACCCGATTTTCCCTGGCCCAATTCAATGTAAATCCTACCCCTTACCCGTTTAAATAACCCAACCCCATCTCCAACCTAACCATTTCAATCCCAGTCGTTGATCATTTAGATCAACAACTCTTGTTCCCCCTTACCTTAATTAATCCCTAACGACCCCAAAACCCTATCATTTCTCACCCACCACTGCCCTTTAATTCCCCTTCTCTCTCAACTCTCTCTGAAACACCTACAAACCCTAGACGCCGCCATCAAACTACACATTAATCCATGGCTTTCTGTGGTCATTCGAGACTTGTACCAGCTTTACATGGATTCTACGTGTTTAGTTTTGTGGTTTCATGACAATACTTCGAATGAGTTTCATCCACTCCTTTCTCTACTGGTGTTCATGGCCTTTCTCCAGCCTGCCATGGCCATTCGAGTCAGATCCTTGGCTCTCTTGGTTAGATCGGTAACTTTCAAGGCCTTTCTCATCGCTTTTGGGTTTTCTGAAACCCTAATCACTAAGAATTTTCGATTGCTTTTAGATCTACCTTAGATCTATGCTTGCCATGATCTTTTTAGGTGCTTCTCGAAGTTTCTTTGACCTTTCTTTCAAAATGACTCTTCACTTTCCGATTAGGGTTATCCTTCAAGATTTTCTTTTCAAAATCTTTTCTCTGATTTTAACGTGTCTATGATTTTTCTATGTCTTTCTCATGTTGTTCTCATCCAAGTTAGCATGTTGAAAATCCTAATATCTTTGGGCTCATTCGAATTCTAAAACTGTTTGCTAGCACTTGTTTGATTTATTTGTTTATCATCTTTTGAAATCGATTGTTGTTGAAACCCTAGGTCTTTGGGTCTGAAATTATTTGTATGAGTACTTGACTCGGCTAAAAGATTTGGTTTTAGACTCTCTCTTTTCTCTATGTGACTCGTCTGATTTTTTTTTGTTATCTTTCAACTCGACTAGGGTTGAAACACTAACATTTCAAATGGTTTCCTCTCTTGCTACTGTGATACCTTTGCATGTTTCTGATGCTCTGTTTTCTTCCTTGCTGATTCAATGTGATTTGACCTACTTGATTAACTATGCTACGAATATTTGCTTTACTATTGAGCCCCAGTTTATTTCTGCCACTACTACCTGTTTGTGATTTTGTCGATGAGTTTGGCCTTGCATGTATGATGACCTTGTTCACTTTATTTATATGCTGAAGTTCCTTCCTCGATTGATCTTCATCTTGTGACTGATTTCTAAAGTTTCCTTTTTATGAACCCTGATTTCACTCGCCCGTTCAAAATTGATTGATTCTTTTTCCATTATTGTAATATTTACCTAATTGAATCTTTTCCAAAATAAGTATATTTCTGTACGTAAACTTGATTGATTACTTAATGCTTGTACTAATTCTTTTATGGCAATAATCAGTATGTCTCTAAACTGATTTCTTTCCTTATTTGAATATATTACTACCCTTTAAACAGTGAATCCTTAGTTAAAGGGAGTTACTTGGGTAATTGATTCTTACTGGAGATTGTTTCTATATTTGTATTAAAACTTTACTTATTACCTTCTTTCACTTGTTTTAAAAAGCTATATATACCCTGCACCACTCTTCTTTCAAAGGCACAAACACAAGGAACGAAACACTTGAGTTAAGTACACATTTAACTCAAAACTCTCTTTTTTCTCTGTTACTACCTGTGTTGATGCCTTGTCTAGCCGGCTGAAAGCCAAGGCTAGGCTGTGGAAATTTGCTTACGTTTCTTTTTGCATTTGCTTCTTTACTGGTATGTTCTAATTAATTTTCCAGCACCAACAACAACATGTTTATTTACTATCTCCTTCACTCTTGCCTATTTCCTGCTTGTGTTTAATCAAGTTCCATTACTGAGCATGCTGTAATCTGCCCCTTTCTCTTTTGAATTAATATTTTCTTATGTATGGACTCTGTCAGTCACTTATTATGACTTATGAATCCCAAACCCCCATATCCCCTATGTGTTTGTATTCTTCGTTGGTTTGGGGGCATGTTAGCATGAGACATTGTTGTGCATAACCCAAACCTGGCCCTGCCTGGGGTCATAACCTTCATATCCCCTCTGTGTGTTGTATTCTCTGGGTTGTTCATGGGTATGCCAGCACAATCTATTGTTGTGTATGTCCAAGCCTGACCCCTTCCTAGGGTCATATGCCCCCTGCAATGTATTCCTAAACCCCTGACCCCTTGTGCAAGAAATGTTGATTCTGTGTAATGTTAGCTTTACTACTACTGTTTTCCAATTACTTTTCCCCTTTAATATTCTCAACCTAGTTTTAAACAAATCCCTGTTTTAGGACTTCCATTATACTCTTAGACTTAGGTTCTTTCCCTCTTGTGTGAGCCTTGCCTTGGGACCCATGAGCTCTCTCTGAAATTGGAAACATAACGACTGGCCCCTCCACACTGCATTCATTTATATCTGGTTATGCAAACTTGGGTGTAAGCACTACCCGAGGTGCCTTGAGACCCTTAAGGACTTTGATACACCCAGGTCTGAGAAAGGCTTTGAAACATGTGGCATTTGAGGTGATTTGTTGCATAACTCAGAGAGAAAGTCAGAATCATGCTTCATATAGTTGTAACTTCTTATTTTCACACTTTTCTGATGTAATTCAATATTTGGTCGGTAATAATTTGTAATAAACATTAGGGTTGGTTAGCAAAAAGGGCTGGGAAATTATTCATGTTTAACTATTAGAAGGGTAGAGAACATGTCTATAGGACCTTTTTTGTATGATTAATTCAGCATTTAGATAATATGCCTATAGGATTTTTTTCCCGCATGTTTAATTCTGCATTAATATAACATGCCTATAGGATATGTCCCAAATTTTGCATGTTTATTACAACACATAGACACAATGGTCCTATGATCTAAATGGTTATAATCAGTCATCATGCTCACAAGATTAAAATCAGTATTTCAATATAGAAATCATGCCTATAGGAATATCAAGTAAACCCTACCTGCTTCATTTCACGTTCGACTAGATATCATGTCTATAGGAATTAAAAATCAGCAATAGTAGAGATCATTCCTATAGGATCTAAAACTAGTCTAGTTTAAAATCAGTTTGACTCATAGTGTTCTGAACTAATTTTCAATGAATCTCTCTCTTTTTTTAATACGGTTTAGAAAGCATACCTATAGGATCTCAAATCGCTCTTTTTAATCATTACGGCTTTGCCATATTCTAAATATGTAGTAGATACCATGTTTATAGGATTTCGCCCAAACACCTAGGCAAACCTTAGGTGATAACAATAATAAAACTGAACCTACCTTTGTTAATCAGTAATTGCTACAACCAGCAGGTAGACCTGATTCGGACTTCTTATCTGAGATATGTAATAAATTGGTCTACTTCAACAACTGAAACTCCCCTTGACTTAGTATTGTAGATTCAGACCCTGATTGTGTTTAAGTCATGCTATTTATGTTCTTTGCTTGATGAGGTATACATGCGACTTTAGTTGTTTGCATGTTTCCCCTTACTATGCAGTCCTATGTGTTTTTGTATGTCGCCCTAGCTTTTTCACCTTTTGAATCCTCAAAGTCAGCCTGATATCCCTCCCCTTTAGGAATAGTAGTCCTAAGTGCCTCCAAGACTGATAGGAATGGGACGGGTAATAGCATGCAATAGTGGTCGAAACCAATCCGGGCTTAATAACTTAATGGGGTGGGAAGGGTAGATATGGATATGATGACCGGTGTGCTAATACCACGTGTAGACCCTCTTTTGAGGAGTGATTACCAGGTATTGCATTGATGTGATCCATATTAGAAATAAAACTAGGACCTACTCTTCCTCTTTCTTTTCCTTAAAATATTTATAGAATTGTAATTTCTTTTCAAAATTCGCCCTTTAATAATTGCTTTTTCAAAGTCTTATGTGTTTAAATTTAGTCCCCTACTATTTGAGACTATATTTGTTTACTTGCTAATTGCACAAACTCACAAAGAACATTCTTGCCAGGAACCACACTAGTGGATCCTGAGGGGTGCCTAACACCTTCCCCTTGGGATAATTTCAAGCCCTTACCCTATCTCTCACTATCAAAAAATATAGTTGTAGTTGAACCTTGTAGGTGTCCTAATGCACCCTAAATTATTAGGTGCCGACTCTTCAAATGCAAAACACAGTTCCCAAAAGGAATGAGTTTTCCTATACTCAAAATGGCATAAACCTGATTTTCCGATGTAAAGATGGAAAACGGGGGCGCGACAGCTTTATGTTTAGGGGGAGTGTTAATGTACGAAAGGTCATTCCATGCCATATTATGAGTGCTAATGCACGAAGGGTGATGTCATGCCATGTTGTGGGTGTTAATGTATGAAGGGTGATGTCGTCTTGTGTTAAGATAGAATTAGTGCACAAAGGGTGATATCATGCCATTTCTATTGTTTCATATGGTGAGGTTGAGAGTAAAAGCACAAAGGGTGATATTATGCATTTGCCTTTACTGTGTTTAATTGTTTCTATCTTTTTAAGGTACATTGGTAGATCAAGTTCTTGTTACTGCTGTGATTCCTTATCTTTTGATCCCCTCAGCATGTCCCGCTCTCTCCAATATTACTTGTCTAACTTTTATTTTCCTTTATTTTCATGCATATTCTGTTTACATTGCACATTTTTATACTTATACTACACTTTGCACTTCCTGTGTAGATTTTTGTATTGGTCCCAGTTGATCGAGAGGCATATCTGCTCGGACCGGACCACCTGAGACTCAAGGTAGATGTCTCTGTGTTCACATACCTTGAAGTCCTCGTCTATATCTTCTATTTTACGATTTCTTTCATTCAAACATTTTTATTTCTTTTAGAGTTTTACTTGGAGTAAATCCTAAAATGTTCGTAAATTTGTGACACTTGATCCTGGTCGTAGTATATGATGAAATTTTTATATTATTCTGCACTTGTTGTATTTCACTTTAGTTTATTTACTATTTTTTATTGAATTGAATAAGTTTTGATTTCATAATTTTCAAAGATTGGCATGCCTAGCAACAACAATGTTAGACGCCATTACGGTCTTGTCTGTAGGAATATCGAGTCGTGACAAGTTCGTATCAGAGCAATGGGTTGCCTAAGTCTCACAATTCACGAGTAGGTTAGTAGGTCTGGGGATCAGTATGGAGACATTTGGAGGAGGAGCACATACTCCTGCTACTCACGCCGCCCATCAGATCGCTCCTATTATCAAACTCCAGTAGCTCAGCCAGTTAGAGTAGTTCAGCCACTTATTGCGGCACACGCCTCTAATGGTCATGCTATGACTCCAGAGGGTTTATTGAGATTTGACAAGTTTGCCAAGCTCTTTCCAGTTCACGACAGTGGTGCACCTTCTGAGGACCCCCAAGATTATCTAGACCAGTTCCCTGAGGTGTTGCGGAACATGGGGATAGTGGAGACCAATAGGGTCGATTTTGCTGTGTTTCATATGACTGGTTCCACCAAGAGATGGTGCAATGACTCTGTATTGACCAGACTAGCTAGGTCACTTACTTTTACTTGGGACCAGTTCTCTGAGATATTTCTTGAGAAGTTCCTTCCTTTCACCATGAAAGTGGACTATCACGGGCAATTCGAGCATCTCCAATAGGGCAGTATGACCGCCACTCAGTATGAGACCTATTTTGTTGATTTGGCCAGTCATGCTATTCTTCTGCTTCCTACCGAGAAAGAGAAAGAGATAGAGACGGTGAAGAGGTTTATTGATGGACTTGCTCAGCCAATCAGATTACAAATGGCTAAGGAGACTAGGAGTGAGATTAGTTTTTAGACAGGTGCCAATGTTTCTAGGCGAGTTAAGATGCTTCTAGCTCAGGTCAGTGGTCAGGGTCTGACAAGAGGCCTCATCACTCCGGTGGATTTATTGGAGCCTCATTTGGAGGCTGAGGTACTTTTGGTATAGGCCATCCTCCCAGGACTTTTCATTCAGCACTACAGGTATCCCATGGTGCCTTAGGTGGTCGTGGCCCTCATATGCATTATTCTGACCAGTTAGCCTAAAGTGCACCACAAGCTCCTGTTAGTGCACCTCCACTCTAGAGTTTTCAACGATGTTACTTGGGTCGACAGGGTTAGTTTCAGGAACAACAGTTATAGCAGCCGACATCCTGTTATACTTATGGTGATCTAAAGCACATTGCTATATTTTGCCCTTGTGCATTGAGCAATTCTTAGCATCAGGGTTCTCGTCCCATGGTCCCGTCACCGGATGCTTCACTGCTCGCTCAGCTAGCTAGAGAAAGGGGTCAGGCAGCCATAGGTGGTAGTCGGGCCATTAGAGGTAGAGGTCCATCTCCTAGAAGGGGAGGCTAGCCAGCTAGGGTCTGTCCTAGAGATGCCGTCCAAAGTGGTGGGGCCTAGCCTCAATGTTATGCTTTTCTAGCTAGGACTAAGGTTGAGTCTTTTGACGCAGTATAGATGCTTCAGGTCTAATTGATCCGGGTTCTACTTATTCATATGTGACCTCCTATTTTGCTTCATATTTGGTTATGCCCCATGATTCTTTGAGTGCTTTGGTGTGTGTATCAACACATGTATGATATACTAGTATAGTAAACCGCCTTTATCACTCGTGAGTATTTACCATAGAAAGTCTAAAGACTAGGGTGGACCTTTTGCTTCTTTATATAGTTGGTATTAATGTCATATTGGGTATGGATTTGCTATCACCTTACCACACTCTATTGGATTGTCACGCCAAGACGATGACGTTAGCCTTGTTGAGGTTGCCTCGATTAGAGTGGAGAGGGACTCTTGGCCATTCCACCAGCAAGGTTATCTTTTATAGGAAAGATCCGCGTTTGGTTGAGAAGGGGTGTCTAGCTGATTTAGCTTATGTTAGAAATTCTAGTGTGGAGGTTCCTTCCATGGAGTCTGTACCAGTTGTTCGAGAGTTTCCAGAGGTATTTCCTGCAGAACTACCGGGGATGCCACTCGACAGAGATATTGACGTGTATATCAGCTTAGTTCTAGGCACTTAACCTGTTTATATTCCACCAAACCCTATGTCCCGCCAGAGTTGAAAGAATTGAAGGAATAGTTACAAGATTTTCCTAATAAGGGCTTCACTAGACCTAGTGTCTCGCCCTGGGGTGCGGCCGTGTTATTTGTGAAGAAGAAATATGGGTCGTTGAGGACATTCATAGATTATTAACAGTTGAACAAAGTCAATATCAAGAATAAGTATACATTACCGAGGATTAATGAATAATTTTATTAGCTTCAGTGTGTCAAGGTATTTTCAAAGATCGATTTGTGGTCTGGCTACCAATAGTTGAGGATTAGGGCATCCGATGTCCCTAATACAACTTTTTGGACTCGATGTGGGCATTATGAATTTATGGTAATGTCATTTGGGCTAACAAATGCCCATCAGCATTTATGGATGTGATGAACCGGGTGTTCAAGCCTTATCTATATTCCTTTGTGATTGTGTTTATTTATGATATCTTGATCTACTCCCATAAGCGACAGGAGCACAAGCAGCATCTTCGAATCATACTTCAGGCTCTGAGAGACAGCTAGTTATATGTTAAATTTTCAAAATACAAGTTTTTGTTGGAATCAGTCTCCTTCTTGAGGCACGTTGTATCATGAGAGGGCATTCATGTGGATCCTAAGAAGATTGAGGTAGTTCAAACTGGCCAAGACTTACTTCAGCCACAGATATCCGTAATTTCTTGGGTTTGGTGGGTTATTACCATAGGTTTGTGAAGGGGTTCGCATCTATTGCAGCTCCATTGACAAGGTTGACCCGGAAAGGTGCCCCGTTCAGATGGCCAGATGAGTGTAAGGCAAGCTTTTAGAAGTTCAAGACAGGTTTGACTACAGTGATGATGTTGGTGTTTTCCACATATTCAAGAACGTATACAATATGTTGTGATGCATTTCATATTGGATTGGGTGTGATATTGATGCAGGGTGTCAAGGTAATTGCATATGCTACGCGACAGCTAAAGGTTCACGCGGAGAATTACACGTTTATAACCTAGAGCTGGAAACCATTGCTCATGCGCTGAAGATTTGGAGGCAGGTATTCACAGACCATCGAAGCATGCAGTATTGTAGCTGGGTAAATATGACTTAGACAAGATTTTTCTACTATTCTTCAAATTTTAAAACCTTGAAACATAAGAGGAAATTTTCCATTAGACTCTTTCTTCTCCAAATTGTTGGTAAGTGATTCTAACCTATCTCCTTTCAATCTTTCAATACATTTCACATGTTTCCAACCTAAAATCTAAGCTTTTCATGGTAGAATTGGTGGTTTTTGGGTAGAAACTAGGTATTTTGACCTCAAATTGAGGTCGGATTCCAAAAACAATTATATATACGGGCTCTGGGGTGAATTGGTAATTGGGTTTTGGTCCGACCGGGTTGGGACCAAGCGGGCCCGGGTGTTGATTTTTTCAATAATAGCCTAAATTGGATTCTTTACGATCGTGGGTTGTTCCTAATGCATAATTTGAATCGTTTGGTTGGCAATATTCTACACTCTATTGGTTCGGAGGCTCGTTAGAGGGCAAAAGCCATGGTTAAGCTTTGAGTTTGGTCTTTCGAGCAAGGTAAGTATCGTGGTTAACCTTAGCTTGAGGGATTAGGTCTTATTTGCCTATTTTCTACGTGTATGAATGTTGGGTACAACATATAGGTGAGGTGATGAGTACCCATGCGTTGTTGTCAAGTCATAGCATGCGAGTGGGTCTTATTATTGCAATTGTTGCTTCCCGTGATCATATTATCCGTGCTTAGACTAGTTAATCAGTATGTTGACCGTTCATATCATGTTTATTGACCTTGATAAAAACTGAGTATTGATTATAAGTTGAGGGTGGTAGTTTGAAACCAAAAATTGAAGTAAGACTTGTTCTTGTTATTCTATCTCCCTGTTGTCGATGTTCATTGCTTTTGGTGAGGGAGACTGTTAATACACGAAGGGTGATGCTGTGCCTTATAGTGAGCGTTAATACACACATGGTGATGTTGTGTTGTGCTGTGAGTGTGAATGCACGAAGGATGATTCCATACTGTATTATGACTGTTACTGCACGAAGAGTGATGCAGTGCCGTATTATGAGAGAGTTAATGCACGAAGGGTGATGTCGTGCCATTTTTGTTGTTTCATATGGTGACATTGAGAGTAAAAGCATGAATAGTGATGCCGTGCATTTTCCTTTACTATGTTTACTTGTTTATATCTGTTTAAGGTATTTTGGTTGATCAACTTCTTGTTACTGCTTTGATTCCTCATCTTGTTATCCCATCAGCATGTCCTACCCCCTCTGATATTACTTGTCTAACTTTTATTTGGCCTTATCTTCATACGTATACTGTAAGATTGCACAGTTTTATTTGTGGGTGTCCTTTCGTAGCCTCGTCACTACTTCACTGACGTTAGGCTATACACTTATTAGTACATGTGGTCGGTTGTATTGATACTGCACTCTGCAGTTCCTGTGCCGATTTTGGTATTGGTCCTAGTTGATCGAGAGGCATAGTAGATTGGATCGGACCACCGGAGACTTAAGGTAGATTTGTCCGTGCTCATAAACCTTGAAGTCCACGCCTATCTCTTCTATTATATTTCTTTCGTCCAAACAAATTGTATTTCTTTCTGAATTTTACTTGTAGTAAATCCTAGAATGTTCGTGAATTTGTGACACCAGATTTGGTAAGTAGTAACTGATGAAGTTATTATATTATTCTACACCCATTGTAGTTCACTTTAGTTTATTTACTGTTATTTATTGAATTGAATAAGGTTTGATCTGATAATTTTCTAATAGTGGCTTGCCTAGCAAGTTGAATTTTAGGCGACATCACGTTCCGAACAGTGGAAATTCTGGGTCATGACTGCTAGAGAAGCTAAAACTTCAGAGATGGAAGGAAGACTAGCTTGCAGAAATTGTGGAGTTTATGTCTAACTGTGAGATCAAGAATGGCAGGGTAACAAATGTAGTGAAAGGGGTGACTGTGAGCTTAGATGCTAAGGAACTGGGAGAAATTCGGGGGGTACCTGCTGAAAGATACAATGATAACAAGAAACTGAAATGGTCAAGCCTAGAAAACCTATCTACCTCCCTTACAATTACAAGAAAATTTGCTGATAGTGACTTAGAGCAACAGCTGAATGCCCTGTACAAAAGTGAGATGAAGCCTGCCCATAAGCTGCTCTTTGAATTTCCAACAAGGTTGTTCTGCCCAGGCGGGAGAGAAGGCACATTGCAACCTTCATGGACCTGGTTCTTACCGAATGCCTGGATAGTGGGAGGCAGATCAACTTGCCGAGGTTTATCATCCAGCTCCTTGATAGGTTACTCATTGGAACAAAACTCATTCCATACACTATGAGTTCATCCGAACTAATGTGCTTTCTCACTTTAAGGTTTCCCTCAAGAAATGGGATGTTAGCACAAACAAGTATCACTTTGGGGCCAACACCTTTACTGCCTGTGACTATGAAATCCATACTACCCCCGAAGAACTTGGTTCATCTAAGAGGGTGCCTTTGAATAGCAAAGTGAGAGCCTTGGTGCAGGAGAGTGGGGCTAAGGATGTTGAGATTGAAAGGCTGAAAAAGCGGCTGGCTGAAGTAGAAACTGAGAGGGATGCTCTCATGTCTGAGCTTGCAAGGAAAAAAGAGAAGAATGAAGGCATTCATCATGTCATGTTGAAGTTGCCTCAATCCAGAAACCAAGAACCTTGTCCTTCCCAACCTTAAACCTTTCCTAGCATAGTTACAAATGCAGTGACCCGAATATGATTTTTTTATTGTCTTTTTGCTCATGACTGTTACACCCACTATTTTCATACGTAAAAGTGAATCGTAATTAAACTAATGTAAAACTAAAAATGAGATCATCTTTGAAAGTTTATAAATTAAGTTATCAGGTCACATCTAATGTTGCACATACTAAAAAATAATGAACAACAAGTACAAAGAGGGTTGAAAGGTTTAGAAGATAAGGAAATGAAGAAAATAATGTTTCGTTGAAAGTCGACAAATTGGGAATGTTATAACATTTACTTTTGAGGTGAGACTAGGATGCTTAAGATGATAAGAAGGTTATTATATCATTTATGTTAGTCGTATGATAGTCGTGTGTTATGTTTTGAATCCAAGGGAATTGATAAACTAAAGTTGGAAAAGGTCTTCACAAGTTACATTCATAAATATACTAAAAATTTGGGTCAAATGTAACTGTGCTTTTCTTCCACTATAATTAGAGTTATGGGGTGTTCCACCCTTCAAATTGAATATATATGAGTCTATTTTCTATTCATTAAACCTTTTGTCAATGGGATATTTAGGTACAGAGATGTATGCATTTTTGTAACACTGCACAGACTGTTAGGTGACAAGTAGGTGTGTCCCTACTTACTTAAACAAGAGTCCGAAAATGGGCTGTTTCAGGTCGGCCAAAGAGCCCAATTCAAGGGCATATCTCCTTAAATATAACACCTAATACATAACATAATAACCATACCTAAACCCCTGCAAACATCCTCCCAAAAATTTTCCACAAACTCTAATTGATTTTCTCTCCCTTTCAAGTTCTAATTAGAGGTAAAACCTAGAGTTTGAAGAACCAAGATAGGAGTTAAATTTTTGAACAAATAAGGTAAGTTTACATATCTATTTCATCCATTTTTCTACTGTAAATTCATGGTAAGTAGTTCTATATTTTTAAGAACTCGTGGGACGGTGATCGAAAGTCGTGAATTCGAGTTATTCACTTGTAGCAGATTGTTTTGTATTGATGTTGGGATGCATGTGTTACTACTATTTTGTGGAGTTTTGGAGGAGGAATGGTGTGTAGAAATACCACATAAATTTAGGGTTTTGGGATGGTCGTTTGTCGTAATATTTTTGGGTTGTTTGGTCATTTTGTGTATGAAGAGATAGGGGAGTGTTGGGCTGTTTTCTAGTATTTTATTATTTATATAAGGCTTGAAAATACTATATATATGATGTTATTGTTTTGTTCTTTTGTTTCTTGGTGTTGTGTTGAATTTGGAGGAAGTAAGGATTATATGTGAGATGCTGCCCATTTTAATACAAAATAATCTTGTTGTTCGTTGCGCAATAGTTGTACCTTTCTTAACTTAATGATAGTATCATTATTTTTGTTGTAGATTAATGTGCGAAGAGGCGATTTGAACTTGGTGATTGGAAAGATTGTGATACGGTATGCTAAGGCTAAATCTTTCTTCATTTTTGCATGATCCCGTAACTACATGAGTTTGATAACGAGGCATAAAGAGAAGTTCATACTCCCGAATTTATAAACATTATCCTAGTCTCAAAAGCTACAGTATTCTCCCTTATCGGGACTTCATATTCTGCTTCATTTTGTGTTCTTTCAGCTAAGAGAGCAAAGGGTGTATATATATATATATATATATATATATATATATATATATATATATATATATATTAAGTATTACAATATTTTCACCACCATCGAGTTGTAATCTATGGGTAGGCCCCTATTGGGCAACCTCTTATCATGCGGTAAGTTATATACTGATCCTACTATTACCAAGCATCTATAAGCTAGCCCAAAATGGCTGAAATACAAAGCCTAGTATGGCCAGGCGCCTATGAGCGAGCCCACTACGGCAGATCAATTACATATACCGAGTTTTATAGGGTTGGACAACTATTTTACTTACCATATTGAGAGAGATTAGTCAATATCAGTAAGTAAGAATATTTTCAATTGTATTTGACTCCCAAGTACTTTTTTTTTTTTAGCTTTATTTTTTTTTGGCAAACCCCTAGGCAAGTGCCGAGGGCTAATTTTCATTAATAATAGAAAAGAAAAATACAACAAAAGGAAAAGTATAAATAAGGGGGACAATAGCACCGGTGTTGTTGCCTATGTGCCTTGGCTATATAATCACTCCTCTGCTCCTCACACTGCCTTAATGACAGCCTCATGTAGAGGATTCATGGTGTAGTTGTCAGCAACGTCTCATGAGGGCATATAATCTCATAGCCGTGTGGTTAATTTCCAAAGGCATAGGTCAAAGGCAACACAAACCAGGTTAAACCTTACCTTACTAATCCTATTGAGGCAAAATAATAGCCTCATCTACTAGCAATAATGTAAAAAATAAGAACCCGGACGGAACAAATGATCATCACAGAGTATGTTATAAACTCTGTGATGATATTACATATGACTATACTAATGTGATGATAAAATAAATATATGAAGAAACCACCATGGTGCTCTCTTTTCTTTAAACTTGTGAAATCTTCAATTTGTAGATTCTTGTCTTTGTCCAACACTCTTTTCAAAATGGCTTCAAAAATCATGCTTTTTTCTTCGAACGATTGGACTTTGTAGATGTAGTTTGAGTGATTTGTTTTTGTTTTGCATTTCTCATTGGGAGTATCCTTATGTTACCGTCCCAACTTCTATCCCCTATTCGATTCTTTTTGTTTTTTCCACTATGCATTGGTGATAAATCACCTTTTCTGGCAGCTTGTATCCGGCATTGATTTTAATATCATCTTCTTCACCCTCTTCAAATATATCTCTGCCCACAATCACAAGGTTTGGCATGTCATGTGGAACATCTTGTGTTAACAAAGTATTCCCATATTGTACTTTAACCAAACTTGCCTTTTGTGTTGTCTTTGTATTGTGGTCCTGTTCACATTCCTACGTACAGTGGTAGCAGTTGTATGAATTAAAGAGTTTAGATGAGCATTACTTACGATTTCATCTAGTAGTTGTCTATCCTCAAACGAAATAACTGGTGAAGTTGTTGTGATTTGCTGCTGCCCAGAACATTGTTTTGTTGCTGCTGTGCAAACACCAGTAGGTTTACTAGTTGTGGCGTGTGGATCATTTTGTTGCTGCATGACAATTTGACTTGTAGTAACACCTGTTGTGTTTGCATTGAATTGTTGTTGCCCAGGATCATTATTAATACCAACTGAAGTCTTTGGAACATGCTGCTGATTCTGCCCAGATTTCGTCTCTACTGCCTCACCCTTAGACTTAGCTTTAGTGTTATTTGTTCCTCTATGTTGATGTTTCGAGTTGGGAATAAAAGCTGGAGCTGTTGCATTAAGCCTGCTACAAGATCCTATGTTAGAAGATCTACCAACTTTTGGAATTAGAGACACTACTGATGACATCTCTTCATCCCCACTACATTTCTCACCATCATCGAAAGAATCATCCACAAAATCAACTCCCAAGTCTTCTTCATCATCGTATTCACGTTGTTCAATTCATATTTTAGAATTAACTGCCATGTCCTTCACATTTGCTTTGATAATATCATTATTGCTACCTGTGGAAAGAACCAGCTGACCTTGATCACCTTCAAAATCCCCGTAGGAGTCAACTGAATTAGATGGAACATCAAATACAGAGGTATTTAAGGTGACCAATGGTTGTTTAGTCAAAATAGGCTGCATCATCATTTCTTTTTGAGCATTTTTAATTATTTGTTTAACTTTGGGATTGGAATAATGCAGTGTAGGTAAATTGGAAACATGAGCTTGGTTGCTCATTAGTTCAATCCCTAGATTGTTCATTGAGTTACTTCGTCGAACATGCAGTTTTTCAGCAAGTTCTGAATAGCCTAACGCATCTTGATCTTTAGTGGGCATTCAAACAAGTTGTTTGGGCATCCCACTGTCATATAAAACTTTTGCACCGGCTTCACGATACCTAGCAATAGCTATAACTTCGAATGAGTTAGAGCTAGAACCAATGTTAACAGCATTTTCTCGAAAACCTTTGTTCTGTTATTTTGGTGAAAACACATGCTTTGCAGCAGATTTTCCAGGTGTTATCACATTCCAACTCCCCTCCTTTGTGTTTGTAATATTACCTTTACCATTCTCAATTGCCTTTCCAGTAATATTTTCCAACATTATGCCCTTATGACCACTGTTTTTTTCCCAGAGATCTGGGCAATATCATCACGGTCAAAAACCTGTTCATCATGTACCAAATGTTGACCACCAATAGAATTCTATGTTTTTTCAGTATTAGCATTAGTACCTAACTTCTCCTTCTATACATCCCCTATATTTTCTACATGTCCCATAACATCTCGATCACTAACAACCATGTCCAATGTTTTATTCCCATCTTGAGAGTTAGCATTGGCACGATCTGCAACAGCTTTCAATGCACCAGCTGTGGCTAAATACATTCTTGCAAAGATTATAGTTGCTGGGACATCTCTTGGTGGTTTAGCTGACCACTTAGCCAACTTTAAGGCTTCCTCTATATTGCACAGCTGATCCTCTACATTTACAATTTCATCCTATGTACCAACATTAGCTTGATCTACACCATATTGCACAACTACAGTTATTGCCTTTTCAATTTGTGTATTGGCCTTAGCTTGATTACCTGCAACTTTCAAAGCACCAGCCTTTTGCATAATGTCCTTTTCATTACCAAGTTGTGCAGATGCGTCCATACTAGTAGCATTTGGACTCTTTATACCATTTGCACTTACAACATTAGGAGCATCCAAAATTGGATTCCTAACATGTGAAACACCATCCATAGGCTGCATAAAATTGTTTGAACTAGCCTTAGAAACACCGACAACCACACCTTCATTTCCAGAAATATCCTGTTGCCCTCCTTCAGCGTTCAAATACAAGATCTGCTGCTGCTTACCTTCCTTATCCTCTGCTAATCCTTGTTCCATGATTTTCCCCACTCTTTTTGAATTTAAAAAATCTCTTGCATCTCCTTTTAACTATTCAATAGAATTCGATTCAATAGATTGCAGGAAACCATCATGTACTGTACCATTTTCTCTCGCAACTACATTCTATGCCTTGATTTTACCATTCATCACACGACATGATTTTTCGTCATGTCCGTGATGTTTACAATATGTGCAAAATCTTGGGAGATTATCATACACAATCTCCTGATAGTGCTCAACAGATTTGCTTACAAACTTTTATCGACAATATGAATTTTAACTCGCTTAGGATGTTTGTCTAAAAGGTTCAAGAGTACCTTTACCTTAGCGGCATTTGGTCTTGTTTGATCTTGTGTCGCTTTATCCACTACAAGGGGCTTCCCTACTGCTGAAGTGATTGACATTAGTGACTTCTTAGCAAAAAAATTAGCCGGCAGCATTGGAAAAGAGATCCATACGACTGCCTTACTTGTTCCTCTCTAGGATTAAAACCTATAGTCCATGGAAAATTTCTAAAGACGAATTATTCACCGTTGGACTTCACATAACCATTATACTTAGATAATAACTGAACGTAATCTTCAAAAAGGTCGAATCTCACCAAGACGTGCCAATATTCAAGGAGTCCAATATTACACGCTCCTTTAACTTCAAAATGCTTCTGTATAATTTGTCGCAACACTTGTAACTATGGTTTTCCATATGAGAACTTAACAACAACTGCTTGATGCAAGCCTTCTTCTAATGTGAACTGATTAACCTCCTCCATGGTGAACTGTACAATTGGTTCTCCACGATCAAAGGTTACTGGGCATAATTCAATCTTTGACAATTTTGTAGCGGCTTGCTTTACTATAAGTTGTGATGCATAGGATTGTTTTGGATTAGGATTAGGAAGAATTTTAGTAGTATTTGGAATGGACTCTCCCATAGTTTGAAGCTGAGGAGAGACGGCGACAACCATGGTTTCTCATAATCACATAGTTGACGAGAAGAACATCAAATGAAGCTAAAATTCAGAAAAGTTCTGGATGCTACAGTAAAGCCGATACCAAAATTAAGATCTATAAAAATTGGTTATGGATTTGAGGATGAAACCAATTAGGGATTGTTCTCTAAGAAAAGGGGGTTCTTTTGAGACCAAACTTGTGATCTTACCTTGCCGGATGCCGGAGTTATTACCGTTGAATAGTGATAGAATCACTATTCATGGTCTTCCTAGAGAAATTTAGGGTTAGGCATTTTTTCATGTTGACTCCTAGGTACTTTCAGTTATTATATTAGTAGTTCGGTTTCTGATTATTGTTATTATGTTGCCTTACATACTTGGTATGTTATTACATACTGACGTCCCTTTTGCTAAGGATGCTGCATTGCATGCCTACAGGTTCTGATACACAGCTGGATAGAGTTTCATAGTAGACAAAGTCAAACATCAGCTTGATTTGTAAGATCCACTTCCTCGGAGTTACCGGTCTATGCCTTGTAGTCCATTCTATATATACAGGTTTGATGGGTAGGTCGAGGCCCAGTCCTGACCATGATACAGTTCAATTATCCCTATAGGCTTTTAGAAGAGTCCTATATATTTTTATATTAGTATTGTGGTTTTACAAGCCCTATGTAGATGTTTAGTTTTGTATTGCTGGTTGTAGACAGTATTTTCAGATGACTTAGAATATGGCCTCGTCTGCCTAAGTTGAGGGTTACCCCTCTAGAGTTCAGAGTTACAGAGTGGTACGTGCGGGTCGAGTATGGCATCGAGCGCGGCCACTCGTCCTCAAGTTGGGGGCGTGAGAAACTTGGTATCAGAGTAGTTCTATCTTGGGGAGTCTATAAGTTATGTCTGGTAAAGTCTTATTTATGGGTGTGTTGTGCACCACACTTATAAGCAAGAGGCTACAAGATATTTGGGGACTCTCACTCTTTCTTCTTACTCTAGATGAGTGTGGTAGAGCTTAGTTATAAGAATTCAAACTCCAAAATTTTATTTTATTCGTAATACATCAATACCTATATCTAGAAATATAGTTGGCGAGAGATTGAATGTGGTCGTGGAAGGTTAAGTCTGAAGAACTTGGTTTTCTATCATGCTTACGATGAGTAAATGTGAGGTCTTCAGTAGATCATGTGTGCACTAAGACGTGTAAGCTTCTAGTAAGGATCCCTGAGCCATGAATATTTATCAACCCATATGTTGAAAAGAAACTAGAGAAAAAGGTAGTTACTAGTTTCAAAAGTAAAAGAAGCAAGGTGGCGAATGGTACGATGTACCCTGTTAGTGAAGATTATCAGTATTTAAAATTTAGGCAGAGAAATATAAGTATTTGAGTTACCATCAACAACAGAAGTATGTACAATTCTCCACACCCATCTTAGTTATGCCCTTTGGGAACTAATAGATATTGTTCCAGAGAAGGAAGAGATATAATGATCCAGCTGGACTTGGAGTAACCCAAAATAGTCGATGGATTACTGAAATTCTGAAGGATATTGCAAACGTGGTAGTAGTTCCTTTTGTGAGACACCCAGATGCTGCACTCAAGAATAGTACATTTAGATATTAATGCTAGAATGTCCAGAAAATTTTTACAAGATAGGCAGTAGAATCCTAGAAGGGGTAAATATTTACCCTAGTATGGATCCCATCCCTATTTAAGAGAGAATCTTAGGCGATCCGAAGAAGAATGTTTTATAGATGCTTTTAAAATAAGGAAATAGATGAAAATATTTCCAGGAAAATAAAAAGAGAGTAAATAAAGTATTATGAGTAAGATGTGATAAATGGTGATAACGGTAAATCAAAATATGATATAATGATAGAGTGTATAGTCAAGTGAAGGAAAAGACAAGAGGTGACATGCGTTGAGACAATAAAAGAGTATAGGCCAAAAGTCATATCTTCTTTTCGATAAATAAGTTGATGAGTCAAACGTGATTACCAAAAAAAATTTAGATGTCCGGCGTAAGAGAAATCAGCATCGGCTAGTGAACAAGATAAATTGAAGATCAATTAGCGATGGAATGATGTGATAAAAGTCACCATCAAGAGAATTTAAATGATCGCATTCCAGCAATAATAAAATGGACAACAAAAGAATAATCTTTAAAGGTCATTCATGAAGATGCTCTGCCAAAGCAAAAACTTTGTGCAACGTTAAGATTAAGGGACTAAGTGTGCCAATTACACTAGGTGTTACCCTCGTGCTTAAGTAATCCAGTTATCCTTGGTAGAGAAGTGTTACCGCAAGGCGAGTAAGAGTTAGTGTAGACGCAAAAAGACGCCAAAGATAAAGAGGTGAACCATATATATGTAAATCTTCATAGTATTAAATGCTAGTACTCACCTAAAGAGGTGAAGACGTTGTGATATGGTAGTAAGTCAGAGTTATGTAGTTCAAGTAGCTGTGAAATATTAAAGAAAATATGTGTAAAAAGGGGAAAGGAATGAGATTGCATTTATTCAAATCCTTTAAATATGTTACGACTCAAAAAAATTATTCAAGTACGATGTCGGGAGAGGCAGTAAGGGTTCCACACCAGATGTTATTGATAAACAAGTGCAAATGAATATCCGATACATTAGGAGCCAGTGCAAAAGGTAAGGTAAGACAAAAGACATAACCCAAGAGAGGTTGCGCAAAATATAAATATGAGCATGGACTGACGAGTTGTTAGTAGTTGATTCGGGAAGAGCTTAGTTATGGCTAGACAAAATGTCTCAGATAAATTAGTATATCATGTAAAATAAACGTAGTGCAACCCAGCATAGGAAATTCAGTCTCGTAGATACGACATCGTAATCATTGAGAAAAATTCGGATAGGAGTTGGGGTAGTAAAAGGTATCGTATAAGTATTATGGAAATCAAAGAAAGTGCCACTAGGGAGACAATCAAAATTTCAATTCAGAAGCAACCCTATGAGCACAAGGGCGTGGAAATAAATAACTAAGGATAATGATAGGCAAGTAAGAACATCAGAAATTCCATGTGGTATACAATGTAATAAACGCGTAGCTTTATAAAAGACAGAGGGTCTTCCCTAAGTGCTACAACGAAAGACTAGCTGAGAAAATAAGGAAGAAGGCTTCAAGAGGAAATGATCTTATAACAACAGTCTCACTACAACATTGTATACACTCCATAAGAAAGTGGCACCTATAGTGGCTAATGAACAAAAAAAATTAATATTCGAGATCATATGAGTTGCACGAAATTCCAATAGGCATGGGTACTAAGATAAGCCAAGTACTCATGCAATAAATGGCAGAACGACCAGGAAATGTAATTCCTTACTTTTTAAAGAAAGTTGAGAAGGAAAGAATGAAATTATTCAATGAATGACCCATAGTTATTTACATTATGAATGCACTTTAGAGTTTGGAGTATTATTCATGAAACATATATGTTGACATTCCTACAGCTATAGGAGACTTCGGTATAAGTAAAAATAAAGGATTGAGTCCACCTCACGGACAAAGGCTTGAACTGTTAGAGGATTATATTATGGATGTTCCATAGAGTCCACCAAAGGCAAAGGTAATAACTAATACCCTGAGCTGCAGATCAAAAGATAGATTAAGCCTACTTAAAGGCTGAGAGAGAAGAGGAATCTAAAGAGTTACATCGGCTAATTGAATCAGGAGTCTTATTATTAGACGAAGATAAATACAGAAATCGTTATTCTAAATACTGTAAAATCGATCTTAATATTAGAGGTACAAGAGATAAGTACAGTAGCCATATTCTACAATGGCTCTACGATAAGTCAGTTAGAAAACCAGCAGCCTCATAAGGAGTAAGTATGAAGCTCCCACTAGATTGTATATGCTAGAGGCGCAAGTAATATAGTAGAGCTTCAAGTTATCGATGTGAATTCCACCATTATAGAAGGGATGTTATGAAGACACAGGAGATACAATGTGAGATTTAAAGGTAAGAATGGTAAAGGCAAAGGAGGTACGAGATAATCAAGTGCAGAAGGTTGTAAAGAGTCAAAAGACTTTAGTTGGAGGTTTAGAGGCGCCGTGATTCAGTATCAAGAAATGATAGTGGTGTTGTCAGTAGCATATCTTCCACCCTATAGTTTCCAGGTACTGAAAGGTATCGTTAAGAGAGTAAAGAAGAGTTAGAGACAAGGTGATATCTCACTTGATGTTCCAGAATAACATAAGAAAATTTGTGGTGCTATCAAGTTAAAAGAAAATTGCGAGTAGTATAAATACATATGTGTAGGTCGCAAGCTAAAGTATGGTAGAGCAACAAGGTTTTAGGTAGATGGGAGTAAGGATAATAAAAGGTAAGTGTGAAGGTGACAAAAATAGGTAAGCCCTTGGGATTAAACACATCAAAACAACAGAGTTGATGGTTGTTGTATGTTAGGAAAAAAACCTCAGTACATGTTGAATGAACTCACAACATTTTAAGACTAGGAGCATTTAGAAAATAGGGAATGCTGCCCTTGTAGTAGCATAAAGGTGTAATTATGATAAATGTTAAGATTATTACATTTAGGCTTTCGATTGAGTAATTATTCAAATAGAAGGGATTTTATGAATTGCATAAGCTTAGAATACCCCATAAGATGAATCACATTGGGATGCGATAAAATATGGTTATTATAGTATATTATCGTCCCTAGGTTGATCAAGAAAATAACTTCAGATGTTCCCCTATGAGACGTGAGCCTTAGTAATAATGTATTATATAAGAGGTTTCAAGTTATCAATGGTAGATAATAGGTTAGCTTTACGGTGAATGAACAATAAGCGAAAAAAGTTCCAAATTTTGAGATGAGATTAGACCACCATTCTTTTGATGAACAGTAATGAGAAAGAACTAAAGTACATAGATTTATACATATAGGATAAGTAGCGAGAGAATAACTTGGGTAGCAAACCTCGATAATAATAAACCGAAGTAAGTATTATAGTATAGTATAACCTACCTAAATGTAGTAAAGCCATAAGGATAGATATACAAGGCTACGAAATAAGATATAGCAACAATCGTTAGTTCAACAAAAGTATCGAACAAAGAACTTCATCACACCTATATATACCGGGAGGAACAACTTGTCATAGTTCCGTGTATATTCCCAAAGTGAGGCCTGGGGATTGCCAAAAAGTAGGAGAAAAAAGGACAGAAGAGTTGCATAGGCGCGCACACAAGGACAAAGCCATAAAGGCTATATGACAGAAAGTCGCAACAGTTACGAGATTCCAAGAATTTCATCAACAAATTGTAGTATGAGAAAGAACCCTGTCCTTCAAGTTTATTCACAAAACAGTTGCCTAGATGGTAAGGATAGTATTAAAATATTTGTAATAGTTTTTATGAGACTGATAAGAGCATCGGCTACCATTTAAGGATAAATATTCCAAAAGGGGGAATGATGTTACAACCCGTGTTTTCGTATGTAAAAGTGCATCGTTAGTAAACTAACATAAGACAAAAAATGAGAGCATCTTTTAAAGTATATAAAGTAATCTATCATGTTACATCGGATGTTATATTTATTGAAGATAATGAACAAGTACAAAGACGGTTGGAAGGATTAGAAGCTAAGATAATGAAGAAAATAATGTTTCGTTGAAAGTCGACAAGTTGAGAATTTATGACATGTACTTTTGGGGTGAGACTATGGTGCTTAACATGATAAGTAGGTTATTCTATGAGTTATGTTACTCATATTATAGTCGTGCGATATGTTTTGAAGTCAAGCGTGTTGTGGAACGAAAGTCGAAAAAGGTCATCACAAGTTACATTCTTAAATGTACTTAAAATTTTGTTCAAATGTTACAATGATTTTATCTCAATATACTTAAATATGGGGTGTTCCACTCATAAATTTAACATCTATGAGTCTATTTTCTAACTCATTAAACCGTTTGTCAATATGACATCGGAGTAGAGAGATAAATGTATTTTCGCGAGACTGCGCAGACTCCTAGGTGACAAGTAGATGTGTCACCTACTTACTTAAATGATAGTCTTAAATGGGGCTATTTCGGGTCGGCCAAAGAGACCAATTTAAGGGCTTATCTCCTTCAACATAACACCCATTACATAACAAAATAACTAGACCTACAAACATCCTACAAAAAATTTCCCATGTACTCAAATTAATTTTCTCTCTCTTTCAAGTTCTAATTGGAGGAAAAACCTAGAGTTTGGAGAACCAAGATAGGATTTAAGTATCCAAAAAATAAGGTAATTTTACTGCTCTCTTTCATCTATTTTTTCTTCTATAAATGTATGGTAAGTAGTTCTATATTTGTAAGAACTCATGAGACGATGATTGGAAACCGTGAGTTTGAGTTATTCACTTGTAGCGGACTGTTTTAAGGACTGTTTTGTATTGCTGTTGGGATGTGTGTTTTACTAATGTTTTATGGTGTTTTGGAGGAGGAATGGTGTAGAGAAACACCACATAAATGCTGGTTTGTAGGCCGGTCATTCATCATAACATTTTCGGATCGTTTGACACTACTACGGTGGTTGTTTTGTTTATGAAGAGATATGGGTGTGTTGGGCTATTTTGTAGTATTTAATAATGTATATAAGGCTCGAAAGTTATGTATATACGTTTTTATTATTTTGTTCTTGTGTCTATTGGTGTTTTCTAAGAATATGGAAGAAGTAAGAATTTTAGGGGATATGCTTCCCATTTTAACACAAAATAAGCTTATTGTTTGTTGTGCGATAGTTGTACATTTATTAACTTATTGATAGTACTATTATCATTTTTTTGGATTAAGGTCCAAAGAGGTGATTTCAATTTAGTGATTGGAAAGATTGTAATAAGGTATGTTAAAGCTAAATCTTTCTTCATTTTAACATGGTCCCGTAACTACATGAGCTTGATAACGAGGCATAAAGAGTAGTTCATACTCCCGAATTTATATACATTATCATATTCTCATAAGCTACGGTGTTCTCCCTTATCGGGACTTCATATTTAATTTAGATTTATCTTCTTTTATCCAGGAGAGTAGACAGTCTATATATATACAATATTATAGTATTTTCACCACGATCGAGCTATAATCAATGTGCAGACCCCTATTCGACAACCTTAGATTAGATGGTATGTGTGACGACCCGGCCCGTCGTCACATGAGTTACTGCCCCGTTTCCCCTATTTTCTTCTTCCTTATGCTTCATTATGAGACTCTTGGGTGAATGAGTTGAATTTGATTGGCTTTAGATGAAAATGAGAAACTTAGTCTCTTTAAGGAAGGTTTGTGCTGGAAAAGTCACCTGGATGTTGACTTATAAGTTAGAGGGCTCGGATGTGGTTTTTTGGTGATTTGGTTAGCTTCGAGGGATGATTTATGACTTAGGAGTGTGATTGGAATTGATTTTGGAGGCCCGGCATAGAATTAGGCTTGAATTGGCGAAATAAGTATTTTGGCGAATTTCGGTTGATTGGTGAGATTTTGATCCGAGTGTCGGAATGGAATTGCGAGAGTTGTTGTAGCTTTGTTAGGTGATTTTGGATGTGTATACGAAATTTCAGGTCATCCGGAGGTGTTTTGGTCAGGTTTTTGATCAAATACGTAATTCGGAAGTTTTAGAAGAACTTAAGCTTGAATCCGATGTAATTTGATGATTTTGGTGTTGTTGGTGGTGTTTTGATGATTAGAGCAAGTTTGAATGATCTTTTAGGATGGTTTGACACTTTTGGTTGAGGTCCCAAGGGCCTCGGGGTGATTTCGGATCGCCATCAGGATGATTTTGGACTTGGTGAAATCTGAAGTCTGCTGATATCTGATATTTCCCCATTTGCAGAAAAGGTGCCGCAGATGCGGTTTGCAAATGTGAAGATTTGGGGTGCAGATGTGGGCGTTGTTCAATTGGGGAATTTTCGCAGAAGCGAGTGGATTTTTGTAGGTGCGGTACCCGCAGATGCGGCCATTGACCGCAGAAGCGGTCCGGGTTTATGAGGGGTATTTCGCAGAAACGGAAAGTGGTGCACAGATGCGGAGACCATAGGAGCGGGATTTTTACCGAAAAAGTGGTCCTTGGCCTAGTGTAGTGCCACATAAGCGGAAGGATTGCCGCAGGAGCGGTAAAGGTGCCGCAGAAGCGGAAGTGACTGGGCAGAGGTATTTAATTCCTTCTTCGCGAATTTTTGAAGGAGCTAGACATTTCACTTCGGACTTGGAGTATTGTGGGCGATTTTAAAGAGGGTTTTCGAGGGATTTCAATAAGGTAAGGATTCTTGAACTTGAAACACGATTTTATGGTGCAAATACATGAATTAAGAGTGAAAAATTAAGGAATCAAGGGTTAAAAATGGAGGTTAGGGCTTGAACTCAAGAGAGTTAAGAATGGGGATTTGAGGGGTCAATTGGACTTCGATTCTGGTAATTTTTATATGTATAGACTCGTGGCGAGATAAGGAATTCGATGATGTTAATTTTTTGATTTTTCAAGAAGTGTGTCTGGGGCTCGGGTTTTGCCAATTTTATGAATTTCGATATTTTTTTGAGTCTTTTCGATTGGGTTATGTTCCCTTAGCCTATTGTAAGGTATTAGTTGTTGTTTTGACCAGATTCGACATGCGACGAGGTCGATTTGTGAGGCAAGGACATAGCGAGCTAGGATATTAGTCGGCTTGAGGTGAGTAATGGTAGTAAATGATATCCTGAGGGTTTGAAACCCCAGATTTGCACAACGTAGTGCTATATAGAGGTGAAACACGCACTTAATGACGAGCACGGGGTTGTTTACTACTGGGGATTGTGACTAGGTTAGTCCCATTCTATATTTTACCGTATATTTGACTAAGCTGATTTGACTATCATCGTGATTTGGGCTTATTGCCATGTTTTGGCCTTAATGCCGATTATTTGAACCCTTCGGGGATTTTTATCACTATTTCCTCACTATTTTGACCTGTTATTTGAACTCAGTCCCAATGATTATACTGTTTTGCAAAACTCAGCCGTATTAATTGAATTTTGAGACTTTATAGATATTTCACTCTTGTTTGGGCTAAGAACTATTATTTTATTGATGCCCGAGGGGCTTATGATGTTTCTGGACTGATCGAGGCTTTCAGCGTGATGTGACGAGGCTTTTAGGCCTCGAGTGCATTGTGAGGAGGCTTTCAAGCCTCGAGTGCATTATGAGGAGGCTTTCAGGCCTCAAGTGTTTTATCAGGAGGCTTTCAGGCCTCGAGTGTATTATGATGAGGCTTTCAGGCCTAGAGTGTAATGCGAGGAGGCTTTCAGGCCTCAAGTGTGATGTGAGAAGGCTTTCAGGCCTTATATTGATATAGCACTTGGGCCGTAAGGGGCCCCTCTAGAATCTTCACACCCACAATGAGCGCGGTACCCATGTGATGTGATACTGAGCCCGAGGGGATGATACTATTATGAGTGATGTGATACTGAGCCCTAGGGGCTGATATTTTTCTGAGCGATTGATACTGGGCCTGAAGGGCAGATTTCTACTCACTATTTACTAGTTGTTTTACCCGATTTACCGTATTTATTTAAAAAGGAGATTTCATTTGATTCTATATTGTCCTACCATTTTACTGCTTTTACTCTCTGATATTGAAGTTCTTTGTGCAGTTATGTGATTTCTTATCTTCGGTTATTATTTATTATTATTCACTAGGTCAGAGTACTCACATTACTCTCTGCACCATGCGTGCAGATTCAGGATTAGAAGAGTCCCCACATAAGCACTGACATCCTTTCCAGATCAAGCAGCGAGATCGGAGCTTCGAGGTAGCTGTTGTCGTCCGCAGCCCCTTGACTCCCCTATTTTATGCTATTTCAGTTATTCTAGACTGCTGTATCAGACATTCTATTTTGAAGACTTATAGAAATTCTGTAGTAGCGCATGACTTGTGACACCCCGATTTGGGCTGTGTCGGGATGGTTTTCCCTTGTTGTTATTACTATTTCTGGACTCTTTGCTATATTACGCATGTGTTAGAACTATTAATGTTAATTATATGCTTTAAAGGAGGTGTTGCGTTGTTCTAGCTGGCCTTGTCTTCACGAGAGGCGCCATCACGACTGGGTTTAGGAATTGGGTCGTGACAAGTTGGTATCAGAGCCTGGGTTACTAGGTATCGCGAGCCATGAGCTAGTTTAGTATATTCTTGCGGATCGGTAAGGAGACGTCTGTACTTATCCTCGGGAGGCTTCAAAACTTTTTGGGAAAACTTCACATGCTTGAAATTCTTTCATGCGAACTTGTTGATCCGAGTACTAAACTTCTCTTTGTTCTATTCTCTCACAGATGGTGAGGACACGAGCAACCAGACGTGACGGCTGACCACCAGTACCACCCACTAAGGCCACCGGAGGTCATGGATGCGGTCGTGGTCGTGGCAGAGGTAGAGCAGCAGGGGCAGCACATGTGGATCCTCTAGTTTCCCCAGCTTAGGACAAGGCTCCAGCAGCACCAGTTCAAGCCCCAGTTGTGCCCATTGTGATTTTGGGTCTTTAGGAGATCGATAAAATGGGAGCGGGTGGTACGCCTACGACATGATTGATGAAATGAGAGCGGGTGGTTCGCCTACCACAAGATATTATGAAATGGGAGCGAGTGGTACGCCTACCACGACTTACGAGAAATGGGATCGGGTTGCACGCCTGCAACAAGATGAGCTCAACATGAAAATTTTCTTTATTTCTTACTTCCATGTTAGAAGCTAGACTACAGATTCCTCTTATATTATTCCTGATATTCTATTTATATCTGCTACCCCTAAAGCATATTCCCTCCCCCAGTTTTAATTGTTTATTTATGTTGCCTCTTCGTTGTATTTTATATATATATATATATATATATATATATATATATATATATATATATATATATATATCTGCACAGTTTTGTCTGGAGTTTGGTACTAGCCTGTCACTACCTCGCTGGGATTAGACCAGACACTTACCAGTACATGGGGTCACTTGTGCTGATACTACACTATGTGCTCTTTTGCATAGACCGAGGTATTTGACAACAGCTGCAGTAGCACGAGAGTTAGTCTTCAGTTCAACGAGACAACGAGGTAGCCTTGCAAGCGTCCGCATCCCCTACGTCTCTTCTATCTTTATTTCAGTCTGTTATCTCATGTATTTCAAGACAAGCAATTATATTTTCTTTCATACGGTTGTATTTAGCACTCTTAGTAATTCGTGAGTATGTGACACCAGTACTTGGGTAGAGGTTTATGTTGATTTTCTGTATTGTGTACAAATTCTTTAATTTAAGACTTTTTCTTATTTACCTTATTTCGTTAGTTTCATGATATTACTGGTAATTGTTAAAAGAAGTAAAATGGTTAATGCTAAAACCAGTTAATGATTGGCTTGCCTAGCTATCATCACTAGGCACCATCAAGACTTCTGAGGGTGGGAAATCCTGGTCATGACAAATTGGTATCAGAGCTCTAGGTTGCATAGGTCTCAAAACTCACGGACAAGCTTAGTAGAGTCTGAGGGATCATTCTTCAATCGTGCAATTAGGAAAAAGTTTTAATTTTATTCTTCCCTGTCGTGCGATTTTGTTCTTTTCGTGCTAGATTGAAACCTCTACGCTTGTCCTTTCGTGAATGGAGGGGTCATTCTTCAGTCGAGTAGCGGCGTATACCAGTGATAGATCAAACACATCATTGGAGGCTTTGCGAAGACTGGATAAGTTTCCCATGCTCTTAACTATTACATTCAGCGGTGCATCTATTAAGGATCCCTAGGATTATCAACACAACTATTTTTGGGGGAGTTTCTCCACATCACTCGGAGAGAGGTATTGGAGTTGGAGGTAGAGATGCTAGATGTGAAGGTAAAGGTATTATAGGTGGAGGTGCAGGTATTGTTATGGTTTGTGGTAGAGAAGCTTTGGTTTTATTTTGCACTGTATCTGATTATGCCTAGTGATTCGTTGAGTTCCCCTATTTATGTGTCTATGCCGGTGGGTGATTCTACTATGGGGGATCGCGTCCATTATTCATGTATAGTGGTTATTGGAATTCTTGAGACTCGTGTAGGTATATTTCTTTTAGATATGGTTGACTTTCATATTATATTGGGGATGGACTTGTTATCACCCTACGATGCTATCTTGGACTGACATGTCAAGAATCTGACCTTAGCTTTATCGGGTATGCCTCGTTTAGAGTGGAGAGGGACTCCAGGTCATTTTACTCGCAGTGTTATATCGTATGTGAAGGCTCAGCGTATTGTCGAGAAGGGGTGTTTGGCTTATTTAGCTTATGTTCGGGATTCCGGTGCTGAGGTTCTCTCTATCGATTATGTGCCCGTTGTTCGAAAGTTCGCTAATGTTTTTCCTTCAAACCTGCCGGGTATGCCACCCGACAGGGATATTGATTTCTAAATTGATGTGGTTCCAGACACTCAGCCTATTTCTATTATGTCGTATCGTATGGCCCCACTAGAGTTGAACTAGCCAAAGGAACAATTGCAAGATTTGCTTGAAAAGGGTTTCATTAGACCCAATATCTCACCTTGGGGTGCGCTAGTGTTATTTGTCAATAAAAAAAGGGATGGGTAAATGAGAATGTGTATTGATTACCAGCAATAGAAAAAGATAACGATCAAGAATAAGTATCCACTATCGAGGATTGATGATTTGTTCGATCAGCTTCAAGGTGCCAGGGTATTTTCCAAGTGATTGATGAAATGGGAGCGGGTAGTACGCCTACCGCAAGTGATTTATAAAATGGGAGCGGGTGGTACGCCTACCACAAGATTGATCAAATGGGAGCGTGTGGTACGCCTACCATAAGATTGATGAAATGGTTCAGACACTTACCAGCACATGGGGTCGGTTGTGCTGATACTACACTCTGCGCTCTTTTGTACAGACCCAGGTACTGGCCAGTATTTGCAGTAGCACGGGAGTTAGTCTTAAGTTCACCGAGACACCGAGGTAGCCTTGCAAGCGTCCGTAAGCCCGGCGTCTCTTCTATCTTTATTTCAGTCAGTTATCTCATGTATTGCGAGATAAACAATTATATTTTTTAGACGGTTATATTTAGCACTCTTAGTTTTTCGTGAGTATGTGACACCAGTTCTTGGGTAAAGGTTTGTGTTGATTTTCCGCATTGTGTTCAGATTCTTTAATTTAAGACTTTTGCTTATTTACCTTATTCAGCTGATTTTATGATAATACTGGTAATTGTTAAAAGAAGTAAAATGGTTAATGCTAAAAGCAGTTCAGGATTGTCTTGCCTAGCGCTCATCAGTAGGAACCATCAAGACTTCCGAGGGTGGGAAATCCTGGTCGTGACAGGTTGGTATCAGACCTCTTGGTTGCATAGGTCTCACAACTCACGAACAAGCTTATTAGAGTCTGAGGGATCGGTACGGAGACGTCTGTATTTATCCCCCAATGGCTACAAAGTTAGGAAAAAGTTTGACTTGTATTCTTCCATGTAGTGTGATTTTGTTCTCTCCGTGCTAGATTGAAACCTCTACTCTTGTCCTTACGTGAATAGAGGTGTCATTCTTCAACCGAGTAGTAGCGTAGACCTATCACGACCCCAAACCCGGTCGTGATAGTACCTAGCACATTGCTAGGCAAGCCCGACCTATCACACACATTATCGAGCTGCAAGCTCACATTCCTTATTTCAAAAATCATTAACAGTGACGAACGGTCTGAAATTTAGCAAGTTTATAGAAAATAACCAAATAACTAGTGCAAACATCGTCCCACAGATCTGGGGGTCACAAGTCAAGAGCCTCTACCGAATAATGTAATAGTAATACAGAATGTATAGTAAGCTGAGTAAACAGAAGTCAAAATGTAGAAACAAGAGAGAAGTCGGGTCCTGCGGACGCCCGACAGCTACCTTGACAACTCGGGAGGATATACTGATAGCAGCTGGATATCAACCCTGCTCTAAGGTACCTGGATCTGCACACAAGGTGCAGGGAGTAGAGTGAGTACTTCCAACTCAGTGGTAATAAGAGAGAATAATAACTGAGCGATAAGAAAACACGTATGGGCACACCAAAATGCTATAAAAGACAGTACAACCCTCTGAGAAAGATAGTAAAACCGTAACATCGAGAAAATTCTTTAGAAAACCTCAAACTCAGTTAAAAATCTATTTTGAAAGTATGTCTTTTCAACAGTTGCAAAATAAGTTTCAACAAGCAGGAAATAGTCAGAAATCTGCCCCTTGGGCTCAGTATCAACCTCTCAGTGCAGTAACAGCCCCGCGGGCTCACTCCCAACTCACCAAGTACAACCTCAGCCATCTCGGGCTCAGCACTCCCAACTCACCAAGCATAATATCAGCCTCTCAGGCTCAGCACTCCATAACACGTAACACCAGAGTATCTGGTCAACAAGGAAAGTAATAATATATATGCCAATGATATATGAGTGCTAAATGTCATGCCACGTAGTGCAAAAAGGAGTGGGTGCATGAATGCAATGCAATGTATATGACCGCTACGGCGCATAGCCCGATCCATGGGTACCCTGTGCTCACTGGGGGTGTGTACAGACTCCGGAGGGGCTCCTACAGCCCAAGCGCAATAATATTACGGCGTGCAGTCCGATCCACATAACATATCACAGCGGCATGCAGTCCGATCCATATAATATATTACTACGGCGTGCAGTCCGATCCATGCAATGTACTACTGCGGCGTGCAGTCCGATCCGTGCAATATGCTACTGCGGTGTGCAGTCCGATCTATGCATGTATATGCATATGCACACATAACACTCGAGGCCTGAAAGCCCCCCTCAGATATCCCTCGAGGCCTGAAAGCCTCCTCACATCACTCATGCCCTCACATATGGCCCTCGGCCTCAATCAGTCCAAAAATAGTCAAAAAGCCCCTCGGGCATCAGTAAAACAATACTACTCAGCTCAAATGATAGTTCAAATATCGTTTAAAACTCCAAGTTTGAGTAAAATATAGCTGAGTTCATAAAACAGTGTAAATCACACGGACTGAGTTCAAATCATAATTCAAATAGTGAGGGGAAGCAGTGATGATAGTTCATAAAGAGTTCAAACAATCGGCAATAAGCCCTAAGTATGGCAATGAGCCCAAGTCATAATGATAACAATCAATCATTTGCAAATACGCCGTAAAAACCAACAACCGGGACGGACCAAGTCACGATCCCCAACGGTGCTCTACCCCACGCTCAGGTCCAGCATGCAAGTCACCTCAATCCAGCACTAAGATGTGCAAATTCGGGGTTTCAAACCCTCAGGATATCATTCCCAAGTATTACTCACCTCGAACCGGCGAAATTCCTCGCTCGCGACGCCTTTTCCCCTCAAATTGGCCTCCACGCACGTCGAATCTAACCAAAACCAGAGCGAATACATTATAATATGCAAATGGGACATTACCCAATCGAAAACAATCGAAAATATCGAAATTCACGAAATTTGGAAAACCCGAGCCCCGGGCCCACTTCTCAAAAAATTATGAAATTTACATTTCCGGAATCCTCGTCTCACCACGAGTCCGTACATATAAAATATATAAGATTCGGAGTCCATTTGTCCCCTCAAATCGCCAATTTAGGCTTTCTTGTGCTTTAAGCCCTAACCGCCATTTTTACCCTTTAAATCCTTGAAATTCCGCAATTAATTCATGTTTTTACATCATATTAACATTATTCAAGGACATAAATTCATACCTGATGGAATCCCCTTCGAAATCTCTCCAAATTGCCCAAAATCGCCTAAGTCCGAAGCCCCAAATGTTTTCTCCTTCAAAAATTCGCTAACACTGATTCATTAAAATCCTTCAGCGATTTTCGATTATGCGGTCCTTCCACTGCTTATGCGGGACCGCTTCTGCGGCCTATTGACCGCTTATGCGGTTCTCACTAAATTCCCTAAAACTCACTTATGCGACCAGGTTTCCGCTTCTGCGGATTTAATTACTGTTTTCCATTTCCGCTTTTGCGACTCATCTCCCGCTTCTGCGGATAGCTCACGACCGCTTCTGCGGTAACTCACTCGCTCCTACGGACCCGCTGATGCGAAAAGGGTCCGCTTATGCAGAATTCCCCAACTTAACACAAAATCGCTCCTGCGCTCTTCTACTCGCTTCTGCGGAACTGCTTCTGCGGTCCATTTCCGCAGAAGCGGAAATACCAGATGACAGATATAACAGACCTGAAACAAACTTCAAAATTCTCCGTTTAACCACCCGAAATCATCCCGAGGCCCCTGGGACCTAAACCAAAAACACCAACCTACTCTAAAACACCATTCTAACATGTTCCAATCATAAAAACGCATACCACAACACAAGAATTGTCAAATTACCACGGATTCAAGCTTAAATTTTCTTAAAACTTCCGAAACTAATATTCGATTTATAACCCGACCAAACGATGTCCGAATGACCTGAAAATTTGCAGACATATCAAAAATCACCTAACGAAGCTACTGCAACACTCGAAATTCCATTCCGACTCCCGGATCAAAATCTCACCTACCAAACGGAATTTGCCAAAATTCCAACTTCGCCAATTCAAGCCTATTTCTACACCGTACCTCCAAATTCAATTCTGATCGCTCTCCTAAGTGTCAAATCATCCCCCAAAGCTAACCAAACCACTAGAATTTATATCCGAGCCTTCCAACCACATAGTCAACTTCTAGTTGACCTTTCTACAACTACCTTCCTTCTAAGAGGCTAATTGCCTCATTTTCATCCAAAAACCAACCCAAATCTATCCGATCAACTCTAATACCGATATTGAATCATGAAGCAACACACTAAGGGGGAAACGAGGCGATAACTCACGTGACGAAGGGCCTGGTCGTCACAAGACCGGTGATAGATCAAACACATCATCGAAGGCTTTGCGGAGATTGGATAAGTTTTCCCAGCTCTTCACTATTACATTCAGCGCTGCATCTACTGAGGATCCCCAGGATTATCAACATAACTATTTTTGGGGGAGTTTCTCCACATCACTCGGAGAGAGGTATTGGAGGTAGAGGTAGAGATGCTAGATGTGGAGGTAAAGGTATTAGAGGTGGAGGTGCAGGTATTGTTCTGGTTTGTGGTAGAGAATCTTTTGTTTTATTTTGCGCTGTATCTAATTATGCCTAGTGATTCGTTGAGTGCCCATCTACACCGGTGGGTGATTCTACTGTGGGGGATCACGTCCATTATTCATGTATAATGGTTAGATATGGTCGACTTTGGTATTATGTTGGGGATGGACTGGTTATCACCTTATCACGCTATCTTGGATTGACATGCCAAGAATCTAACCTTAGTTTTACCGGGTATGCCTCGTTTAGAGTGGAGAGGGACTCCAGGTCATTCTACTCGCAGTGTTATATCGTATGTGAAGGCTCAGCATATTGTCGAGAAGGGGTGTTTGGCTTATTTAGTTTATGTTCGGGATTCCAGTGCTGAGGTTCCCTCTATCGATTATGTGCCCGTTGTCTGTAAGTTCGCTGATGTTTTTCCTTCAGACCTGCCGGGTATTCCACCGATACGGATATTGATTTCTGCATTGATCTAGTTCCAGGAACTCAGCCTATTTCTATTCCGTCGTATCGTATGGCCCCGTCAAAGTTGAAGTAGCTAAGGGAACAGATGCAGGATTTGCTTTAGAAGGGTTTCATTAGACCCAATGTCTCACCTTGGGATGTGTCAGTGTTATTCGTCAATAAAAAAAAGGGATGCGTCAATGAGAATGTGTATTGATTACCGGCAATTAAAAAAGGTAACGATCAAGAATAAGTATCTACTATCGAGGATTGATGATTTGTTCGATCAACTTTAGGGTACCAGGGTATTTTCCAAGTGATTGATGAAATGGGAGCGGGTGGTACGCCTACCACAAGTGATTTATGAAATGGGAGTGGGTGGAACGCCTACCACAAGATTGATGAAATGGGAGCATGTGGTATGCCTACCATAAGATTGATGAAATGGGTCAGACACTTACCAGCACATAGGGTCAGTTGTGCTGATACTACACTCTGCTCTCTTTTGCACAAACCTAGGTATTGGACAGCAGCTGCAGTAGCACGGGAGTTAGTCTTAAGTTCAGCAGGACACCGAGGTAGCCTTGCAGGCGTCCGCAAGCCCAACGTCTCTTCTATCTTTATTTCAGTCTGTTATCTCATGTATTGCGAGACAAACAATTATATTTTATTTCAGACGGTTATATTTAGTGTGAGCACGTGATTTTTGCCCTAAGCAAATTATTCGTAAAAAAAAAAATCCAAACAAAATGATTTTAAATTTTGTTGATATTTGTGGTATTTTTGTGTTAATTAGTTGCATAATAATTCACATTAAAAATAAAAAATAATGCATATGCATCAGGGTTTTTAATTTTACAATTTTTAGTATTAATTTATTTTTAAACAAATTAAAGGAAAATAAAAAATAGCATTTTTGTGTTGAAAATTACCATAAAATAGATATTAATTAGTTTTAAAATCAAAAAATAACTACAAAAGAAAAGAAAACACAAAAGAAAAGAAAATACCAAAAATACAAAAAGAAAAGAAATACAAAACACAAAAAAAAAAAAAAGAAAATACAAAACATAATACAAAAATACAAAAATAATTGGGCTAATACAAAATTAATACCAATTAGTAGCCCAAAAATGAAATGCTTGTCAAGGCCCAAAGGGTGTCTCACCCGGTCTGCCCAGGGAACCCAAAACGATACCGTTTAAATGCATAAGATCTGGACTATTGATCCTTTTAATCTAACAGTCATATAACATAGACCATTAATACCTTAAACGACGGCGTATGATAACGTTAATCTTGGCCGTTCATTTAGCTAATCCAACGAATGAGGATGCACTTTCATTAAAAGCAAACGATGTCGTTTAGAGGTGCAAATGATCTGGGCCATTGGTCCTTTTAATCTAACGGTCATGAATTACCCATAGTCTTTTAATATATCAATTATACGTACACTTAACTCATTTCATATATTCCTTCTTCCCCGTTCAAACCCTAGCCGCCCCAATTCTCTCCAGAACCCCGCCGGAACCCTACCGGCGGGAGACACAACCTTTACCAATCACCCCACCATTAACACCACAGAGCCGTCGTGACCTCCTCTTCCCACCCCTCTACTTCCTTTCCTTCAAATACCTCCCTATCTCTTCAAATATCCGAATTTATCCCGCCGGGACCCTACCGCCAGCGAGTGACACTTTACCCAAATAAACCCAAAATTACACCCTACCACCTGTTTGTTACCCTCAATCCGTTTCTGAAGATTTTAGGCCTTAATGGTCACTGGAGAAGTTTGAAGATGAGTCTGAAACTTCTCCGGTGACCCCAAAATTTAAGAAAAGGTCGTAAAAGACCTCCTGGATGCCGGAATTGGTCCTTAAAAGGAAAAGAAGAAAAAAAGCAAAAAATAGGATTGTCGGAAAAATAAGAAAAAGCTAAGTTTTTCTCTTTCTTTCTTTTTTTTTTGATTTTTTTTATTTGTGTGCATGTGTTTTAATTGTTTTCCAGTTTGTTTTTTGTTTTTTTTAGAATACTGATTCTAATTTTAAGAAATTTTAGCTTGTAATTTCCGAAAAAAAATTAATTGGATATTAATGATAGGATAGACGAATGTTGATTTGATTAAGACTTTTGTTGGCTCCTGAATTTCTCAATTCTATTAACTGTTAGTTCTTAAAAATTTTAACTTTGATATGTGTTAGAAATAATTGTTGTTTTGTTAAATTGTTACTTGTTAGTTTTAGAAATTAAATTTAAAAATGTTGGTTATAGCTGTTAGTATCTGATTAATTTTGATCCAGAAATTAGCTAATAGGGCAGGGGTAAAAAGGGTAACAGGTAGTAGGGTTATTTGGTGAATTCAAGTCCTATTCAGGGGCAATTTGGGATACAATAAAGGGTTTAAATGTAATAAGTCTTAGGAGGTAGGGATATTATGGGAATAATAAAAGGGCAGTTCAGTGAATACTGAATAGAAGCGGGGGCAGAAGAGGAAATACAGTAGAATAGTATGTTCTAGATAGGGGAATAAGGGTAATTCTGCATAAATAAGGGGTAATAATCGATAAACTAATAAAGAAAAGGGATAAAATTGAAATAAAAGGGGGATTATTGGATAATTTCTGAAGTTTTGAATTTCCCTCCCTTCAAACTCTATAAATAGTCCTCCATTGGCCTCTTTCAATAAGTTTTGAAAAATTTGAAATCTACTTAAAATATTTTCTGCTATTCTCAATCTCAATTCTCATATTTCATTATTTCAAAACTAAAAAAAACATCAAAAATAGTTCAAAACCCTATTGTTTCATTGGTTCTCAAAGCAATCTGAAAGTTATTTGGTTCTGATTGTCAAGCGTGGTAGAAATTACATTGCATCATCGAAGTGTTGTTTCTCTGTTGATCTGTCACTTCTGTGGTTTAATCTGGTGTTGTGCTGAAGCTGTATCTGTTGATTTGCTCTTGTTGTTATTGCTGTTGCTGATCCCTATTTTTGTTCAAGTTAACCTAGAACTCTCATTGATCTCAGTTATTTTTCAGGTACACAATCGCTTCTACTGCTGTAATTCAAGTCATATGCAATGAAAACGAGTTCGATTGATGCTTATAATCTGTAGCATTATACATTTTATGTGTAATTAGATTTGAGTAGGTATAAATTTAGATTAGAGTAATATGTATTCATTAGGAAAAGTTAATTGTAATAATATTTTGGACTATTCTATATTCAAACTGTCATTATGCTATATTTGTAATAGGACTGTAATATAACTCAGAACTTATAATGTGAGAGAGGTGATAATTAGATCTAGGATTCAGATTATAAACATAGATTTTTATACATAACAATAGTTTTTTTTTCTGAAATGATCAGTAAATCTGAAGTATATTTCTAGCTAAGATGTATGAGTTTATAACTGCTCTGCTTTGAAATTTGATACATGTGAAGTAATTGAAATTAAGTAATGAGGCATGTGTTTCTTCTGTTTTTTGATTAAAAAATACTAGTTCACATTCTTATTACAACTTTAGTTCTGCAAATTTCGTTTCGCTTTTCTTTTTGATAATAAAAGGAATTTACCAGTAGTTAAATAGCTAAACTAACTCGAATTTAAGACCGAAATTAAAGTAATCAGCGGCTTAGTAGTTAAAGCAGTATTTTTGAACAATTTGAGTAATATAGTGATTAATTGGGTAAACTTGACTTGAGGCCGTATTTAACTAATGAGTAAGGGAGGCCAGTCCATTTCCAAGTAGTATAGGGTCTTAGAACCTTCATGAATGGCTCAGATACATATTGTCTTATGTCCAGTTGGGCCTTGGCCCAACTTATGACTGGCCTACCTTTTGATTAATTGGATCATCAATTCTAAAAAAAATGATTATGTTTAAGGCCCAAGTTATATGAAGATATAAAATTGTAGAACTCATAAATTCTAAATTAAATAGTTCTTAAATAATTGACTAGGATTTTTCATTTATTTTAGAGACAAAAATAAATAGAAAATATAGTATACTTTAGGATTGCTCTTTAATAATATAAATGAGATGAGTCTTGCCACAATTAAAAAATAAAATTGTAAGGTCCTCAATAATTGCTTACAAAAATATTAGAATTGGAAGGACTGTTTAGCGAATTCCACAGTCTTTCTCAAAGTTAATTAACACGTAGATGCTTTAGGCGCGATTTATAATAATATTAATTTCTTAAATACGGGTGCACATTTATGTGACCCAAATCCAAATCTCAACGAAGTCGAAATGTGTTAAAGGCCACAGGCGTACTAGTACGGTGTGGTCCAAAATAAATTTTCACGATGTTGCAATTCTTGTAAAAAATTCAACAATAAAAGCGGGTTATTAATAAAAGGCACATAAAAATATAATATATATGGAAATCAGATAAAATCAAATACAACAGTTGAGCGACCGTGCTAGAACCACGAAATACGGGAGTGCCTAACACCCTCTCCCGAGTTAACAGAATTCCTTATCCGGATTTCTGATTCGCGGACTGTTAACAGAGTCATATTTCCACGGTTCGGGTTTCAACCGGTGACTTGGGACACCATTAATCTCCCAAGTGGCGACTTCGAATAAATAAATAAATAAATCTCGTTCCGACTGTCCTTTAATTGGAAAAACTCCTTTATTACGCCCTTCACGGGGTGTATTAAAACTTCGGTAGTAAAAAGGAGGTGTGACAGCTCTGGCGACTCTGCTGGGGATACAAACCCAGAACATCGATTCAGGGTTTAAGAATTCGAGCTCGGAATAATTGTTGTATTTGTTTATATCTGATTTCCTTATATGTTCATGGCTAATGTGCTAAATGTTTACCGCTTTGATATTATTTGAACTGTATATAAATTGTGCCGAAAACCCTTCTCTTCTCACCTTTGGGGATGTGCTTACTGGTTGAGACTCCTTATTCTGTTAGTGTCAATACCTTTAAATAAGAAAGAGACCGGACTAGTTTCTAAGCCGGATGGCCTTTTGGTTCCCGGTACGTAGCTCCCTCCTCGACTCGAGTTGTCCGCTCAGGTACACAGTTGTCACGACCCAATTTCCAAACCCAGTCGTGATGGTGCCTCTCGTGAAGACAAGGCCAGCCAGACCATCTCAGAACATCACTTAAAGCATTTAATCTGTTATATAGCAGATCGAATATGAATTTATGATACTAATCAATATGTATACAGCCCAATACAGCCCGACCGGGGTGTCACAAGTCACGAGCATCTAGGAGGATCCTTATTACAATTTAAAATATATAATACATAGGGTAAAATCTGGAAAACAAGAAGGAGAAGAATCGCGGTGCCGCGAACGCCGGCGGTCACCTTGATTAGCTATGATAGCAATACCTTCAATCCGCTACTAAACCGCTACCGGGTGAAACAGTACCTGCAACTGCACGCGAGGTGCAGGGAGTAAAGTGACTACTTCCAACTCAGTGGTAATAAGAGAGAATAATAACTGAGCGACAAGAAAACACGTATGGGCACACCAAAATGCTATAAAAGACAGTACAACCCTTTGAGAAAGATAGTAACACCGTAACATCGAGAAAATTCTTTAGAAAACCTCAATCTCAGTTAAAAATCTCTTTTGAAAGTATGTCTTTTCAACAATTGCAAAATAAGTTTCAACAAGTAGGAAATAATCAAAAATCTGCCCCTTGGGCTCAGTATCAACCTCTCAGTGCAGTATCAGCCCCGCGGGCTCACTCCCAACTCACCAAGTACAACCTCAGCCATCTCGGGCTCAGCACTCCCAACTCACCAAGCACAATATCAGCCCCTCGGGCTCAGCACTCCATAACAAGTAACACCAGAGTATCTGGTCAACAAGGCAAGTAATAATATGTATGCCAATGATATATGAGTGCTAAATGTCATGCCACGTAGTGCAAACAGGAGTGGGTGCATGAATGCAATGCAATGCATATGACCGCTACAGCGTGTAGCCCGATCCATGGGTACCCCGCGCTCACTGGGGGTGTGTACTGACTCCTGAGGGGCTCCTACAACCCAAGCACAATAATACTGCGGCGTGCAGTCCGATCCACATAACATATCACTGCGGCGTGCAGTCCGATCCTTATAATATATTACTGCGGCGTACAGTCCGATCCATGCAATATGCTACTACAGCGTGCAGTCCGATCCATGCATGTATATGCTACTGCGGCATGCAGTCCGATCCATGCATGTATATGCATATGCACACATAACACTCGAGGCCTGAAAACCTCCTCACATATCCCTCAAGGCCTGAAAGCCTCCTCACATCACTCCTTATGCCCTCACATATGGCCCTCGGTCTCAATCAGTCCAACAATGGTCAAAAATCCCCTCGGGCATCAGTAAAACAATACTACTCAGCTCAAATGATAGTTCAAATATCGTTTAAAACTCCAAGTTTGAGTAAAATATAGCTGAGTTCATAAAATAGTGTAAATCACACGGACTGAGTTGAAATAATAATTCAAATAGTGAGGGAAACAGTGATGATAGTTCATAAAGAGTTCAAACAATCGGCAATAAGCCCCAAGTATGGCAATGAGCCCAAGTCATAATGATAACAATAAATCATTTGCAAATACGCGGTAAAAAGCAACAACCGGGACGGACCAAGTCACGATCCCCAACGGTGCTCTACCCCAAGCTCAGGTCCAGCGTGCAAGTCACCACAATACAACACTAAGATGTGCAAATCCAGGGTTTCAAACCCTCAGGATATCATTCCCAAGTATTACTCACCTCGAACCGGCGAAATTCCTCGCTCGCTATGCCTTTGCCCCTCAAATTGGCCTCCACGCACGTCGAATCTAACCATGACCAGAGCGAATACATTATAATATGCAAATGGGATATTACCCAATCAAAAACAATCGAAAAATATCGAAATTTACGAAATTTGCAAAGCCCGAGCCCCGAGCCCACTTCTCGAAAAATTATGAAATTCAAATTTCCGAAATCTTTGTCTCACCACGAGTTCGTACATATAAAATATACAAGATTCGGAGTCCATTTGGCCCCTCAAATCGCCAATTTAGGCTCTCTTAGGCTTTAAGCCCTTACTACCATTTTTACCCTTTAAATCTTTGAAATTCCGCGATTAATTCATGTTTTTACACTATAATAACATAAACCAAGACCAAATATCCTTACCTGATGATCCTCCTACGAAGCCTCTTCTAAATCTCCCAAAAATCGCCTTAGCTCGCGCCCCAAATGGATTTGACACTTCTGAAATTTCGAGTGAACTGCTTCGTTAAACCCTTCTGACTTTTCGCTTCTGCGGTTCCAATAACCGCTTCTGCGGTACCGCTTCCGCGTCAAAATAATCGCTTCTGCGATTTAACTTAAAATCCCGCTTGACCGCTTCTGTGGTCCTACACCGCTTCTGTGGTAACCGCTTTTGCGGTCAATATACCGCTTCTGCGGTCCAAGCCATAATACTCCAGACCGCTTATGCGGTCACCATCCGCTTCTGCGGAGACCGCTCCTGCGGAAACAAGGTCCACTTTTGCGGAAATACCCCAGGACACCTAGGGCCGCTTTTGCGATCACAGAGCCGCATCTGCGGGACCGCTCCTGCGGTCCTATTTCCGCAGATGCGAAAATACCAGAAGCTTTAAGAACAGACCTGCTACAACACTTCAAAATTCCCGATAAACCTTCCGAAATCACCCCGAGGCCCCCGGGACCTCAACCAAAAGCACCAACCTACTCTAAAACACCATACGAACTTGTTCCAATCATAAAAACAC
>MU671696.1:168968-206061 GCA_026770625.1 Nicotiana glauca | reverse complement strand
GCTTGTAACTGGCTTCTCTCCATGCCTATTTGAATGGTGATTCTTCTACATGGGCTGTGTTCAAGGCCCAAATGGATAAAGGTCTGAATTTCTGGCAAGTTCAGGGACCTCACATATGAGAACATCTTCAACAATCTAATTAATTAGGCCCTTGTATTTTTAGAGACAAATCTTTAGTTTGCTCCTCACGAATTGATGATTTACAGTTCTGGGCCAAATCTTTAAGGCCCAGGAATTTGCTATAAGTCAAAACCCTTTAAACATTGTATAGGAATATGGGGATTAATTCGCAAATATAAATTTGGGTTTCAAATTAGGTAGCGGGTTCAAATTGAAAGGGTCCTCCCTTTTGTTTGAATTCGAACTTGAATTCGAGGCTTGAATTTATAAATGTAAATTAATTAGCCTTTGTAGAGACAAATAATAAATAGAAAAATCGTAGTTGCTTTAGGTTAGCCTTTAATAAAAATGAGATGAGCCGCGCCAAAAAAAAATCCATAAATTGCGGGGCCCTCATTAATTGTCTATTTAAAAATATTTAGAATTTGAGGCGTGCCATTTAGCAATTTCCATAGCCCTCGTAAAGTTAACAACTCGTTAGTCGCTTTAGGCGCGTTCTTTAATAACTTTACCTTTCTAAATTCGTGTGTGCATTTCATGCAACCCAAATCCAAATCCCAAAACGTTGAATAAAATATGTCGAGGATCCGGGTGCATTTCATGTGACGTGATCCAAAAACATGTTTTAAACGACGTTTAATTTCCTAAAAATTAATTAAAAACGGTAAACAATTTTAAAATTGCATTATAGGATGACATGTATTAAAATCAGATTTTGACCATTTATAATAATCTAAGCGACCGTGCTAGAACCACGGGATCCGGGGGTGCCTAACACCTTCCCTCGGGTCAACAGAATTCCTTACACAGAATTTCTGGTTCGCAGACTCCAATTGGGAAGTCGACATTTTCCTCGATTTAGGATTTAAATTAAACCGGTGACTTGGGATACCAAAAACCAATCCTATCCCAAGTGGCGACTTTGAATAAATAAATAATCCCATTTCGAATAATGTCACTTTAAACGAAAAAACTCCCTTATACATTTATCCTTCGGGGTAGGTGTGTAAAAAAGGAGGTGTGACAGCTCTGGCGACTCTGCTGGGGACAAGGACCCATAACTTTTGTTCAGGGTTCAGAATTCGAGCTTAGTTAAATTGTTCTATTTGGCTTTATCTAATTTTCCTACATGTTTCATGCCTTATGTGCTAATTGTTTTTACCGCTTTGATATTTGTTGAATTGTATATAAACTGTTACGAATCCCTTCCTTTCTCTGAGTCTTCTACATCATGGAGAAGGGTGCACTTCATGTAGCTTCTCTTTTGTTTAGAGTCTTTCCCAATTTAGAACGAGGTTGGATAAGTTGCAAAGCCGGCGGAGCTTCTGTATCCCCGGTACGCTGCCTCCTCCTCGGCTCGAGTTGTCCGCTCGGGTAATCCAGGTCTAGACCAATAAACCTAGGGTTTAAACCTAAAAGAATAAAAACTCATGCCAGATCCCTAGTAGGACGTTTGTTTGCATCATGTGCATTTGACTTAGGGGACTCAACACAGGGGTTGAGTTTGTCTAGGACAAGTGACCTGAAATGAATTGACCATCCTGATGCATCTTACGTACTACTTGCACATTTATTTGCTCGGTTTTGCATGTTGACCGGCTTGTCTAAATGAGTGAAAATTGAGGAAAAAAATAAGCAGTGTTAGGACTAAGTGAGGGTGACCATTTGAAAAAACTAATGCCCAAATAGTACCGAAATGCTGCCAGATTTTTGAAAAATGGAAAACAACAAGGAAAAAGAGAAAAATATTTGAAAAAATAGACAGACATTTGTTATTCGAAATAGTTTTGATTTTTGGCGAATCCGCCCGAACTACGCTGGTTTGATTCTCACCGGATGTAAGATACGTAGGCAACCCTCATCGGGTCCAACCACCCCTTCTGCAAATAGCCAAAATACCGAAATTTTAATTTTTATCCAATAAGTCGGGTGATGCCATTCTTGCCTAAAATAGCCGAATGTCCCCAAAAGGACGCCGGAAGGCCATTTTTGCAAGAACAGCCACCCTCAGTCATTTTTAATGGTTTGCGAGCACAACCTTAAAATCTTTCTCCCAGAAGTGCTGAAGGGTCGTATTCGCAGAACCAAGTCCTTGCTTTCTAAATAAAGAATTGTTTTGCAAAAATACCCAGTTTTCAAAATAAATCCTTTTCAAATAAATGTGCAGGATGACTTCAAGTAACATCGAAACCTTCTCAGTCCCGAGTGAGATCCCATTGAAACTCCATATGTGGTGGCATGATCTAGGAAAAGGAAGCAGAGAGACTGTGGTCAAGATTTTGGGCGACCTAGTTGATTTACTAAACATCAGACCGAGGAAGGATATCATTGAGGCACTAATACCATTTTGGGACCCGACCCGTAATGTATTCCGATTTTCAGATTTTGAACTCACACCTACATTAGAAGAGATTGCGGGATACGCCGGTCTCAATGGGAACCTTCGAGGTAAATACCCACTGGCCCCACGACCGGTAACCCTTCATAGGTTTTTGGATTTGTTGAACATCAGCCGGGATATTCAAGACCCGCATCTGGCGGAAGGGTGTTGTACATTGCATTTCCTATATCACCGGTATGGTAACCCAAAACGTTTCTAGGAACCCAACACCGGCTTGACACATGCCGGAAATAAAGACAAATGGGAAGCTCGACGGGGATTAGCCTTTGTGGTAGCCTTTCTGGGAATGGTAGTTTGTCCGAGAGAAGATGGTCACATAGACCTCGGCCTTGTAGGGATGCTAGATGTTGCCATGAAAAAACCTACTAGCACAGTGGTTCCTCTGATCATAGCAGAAATATAACGAGCTTTGACCAAATGTCGGGAAGGCGGGAAATTCTTTCAAGGTTGCAATTTGCTCCTACAGTTGTAGATGCAAGAACACCACTGTCACCGCACAGGCTATATGAACTACGGTTTAACTGGGTTGAGTTGTATTGCAGAGTTCGGGACTCGGATGACAGGTATTGAGTTCCCTGAAGGTACTGAGGCCTGGTCGTCATGCTTAAGATCCCTGACCACAGATAAAGTTGAATGGGCTTATGGGTGGCTCCTTTCTATTGAAGCTGTATACAAATCAGCAGAGGTCCCCTATATTCTTTTGATGGGCATCCGAAGCATACAACCTTATTCTCCTTACCGGGTTTTGTGACAACTTGGGAGATTCCAGATAGTGCACAATGATGAAGACCTGAGTGAGCAAGTCATTGAGTTAAGCCCAAAGGCTGTATTTCCTGAAGGCAGAATCCGAAAGATATGGAATGAGTGCGGTTTCTCGAGCCTAAAACCATAATACCGGACCAAGCTAGAGGCGAGGTAGATCCCAAGTATCTGACATGATTTGGCAAAAGATTTCAAATCCCAGAGAGACTCGCTAAAAGATTGCACGTGCAGCAATTTATGGATAGGGTCCAGGTTCAATGGGATTGGCAAGCAAAGGAAAAGGAGTACCGAGCTAGAATAGGACAGTTGGAGCAATAGGTCCGCGACCTCCAATTTGACAAGAGTGTACAGGCTGCAGCCGACGAGGGTGATAAAAAGAAATTAGCTACAAAGCACTCAAAGCCCAAATTAAGCAAATGAAAATAGATGCCAGGAACCAAGAAAGAAGTCTATCTGATGAAAGGTTGATCAAAGGGTTAAAGAGACAAATCTCGGACTGCCAAGAAGAATTAGAAAAATCCGAGGGAGACATGGCAAGGCTTCGTGCACAGTGGGCTAAGAAGACTGAAGAAAGAGCCCAATTTGTGCAACAAATGAGGAGAAACTACGAGGGGACCATTGCCAAAATGAAGAGAAAAATGAATACTATGGAAGAAAAGACAGCCCAGCGGGATAAATAATTCCAAGCCGAGAGGGACCAGTGCTATGGGTTAATTGCGGAGATGGAAAAGGAAATAAAATTGCTACAAGATATGCACTTCCATAACTCTCATGTGCTAGAGGCTCGTACCCAACAAATAAGTCGACTCCTCCAAGAAAAGGGCCGAATCAGGGAAAGGATCAGAAACATTGCCCACTATATTGTCAAGAGGTGCCAGGACGGTGAACGAATGGGTCGTACCACTTTCTTTACGTCAGTGATGATATTTGTTCAACAGGTCATGCATGATTTGGAGCAGTTGCAGAGGGGTCTTGCGCGCAGGCCCGCAGCGATGCCGAATGATGCCCCGCATGCCCCAGGATTTGAAGCTTTGATGTACTCCTACATTAGTCGAGTCTGTATTTCATTTTTTGAGTCTGTTCTGTATTTTCCTTTTGAAAAAAAAACAAAAAACAAATAGTCTAGTAGTTTTTGTAATCGCAGTTGTCATTAATGAAAAATTGAAAATTCCCAAAAATTGTTTCTTTATTTCTTGCATTTGATTTTGCACTTATTTTCAGAACTACGGAAAGATCTGATTCATGCGGGGTCATGATACGTATGCAATCTCCATAGGATTCAACCATAACCAAAGGAAGGGAGAAGGAAAAGGGAGGAAAAACAATAAAAAGGCAAAAAGAAAAAGAAAAGAGCGGAAAAATAAGAAAGAAAAGGAAAAGTCGAGAAAAGGAGAGAATAGGAACAGGAGAAGACAAAGGCAAGAGTAAAAAGAGGAAACAGGAAAAAGAAAAACAAAGAAAGAGAAAGTTTACAATTGGAGATAAGGGAAAAGCCGGGATGACGCACGCAGTCGAGAAAATGCATAATAGAAATTGTTAGTTGCCTAGGTGCATTCATACCCCAAATGTGCGGTTATCTATTTGTTAATGCCCTAACCGCTAACAACGTTGTTGTTGATGATGAGTTCAGGCAAATGGTTAAGTTGACTGGCATTCTGGCAACCCACTCATATAACACCCGCTCTAAGGACACATAAAAAATGGTCAGCCAATAGTTAGAATCAAGCATTGTCGACCCGTCTAGGGATGAAGAGGTAGTGGATGTCAACGCCATGAAAGAGGAGATGTATAAACTGAAGCAGCAGATGGCCGAAATGTACCAGGCGTGGGCAAAGGGACATCCACTACCAACCTACCCTGCTAACCCTGCCTATATCCCACCATTAGCTTAGCCACAAGATCCTCTCATAGTGAATTCCTCTCCGGCCTACCCTACCTACCAGCAATACTACGTAACCACCTCCCAAACACCACCACCTCCACCACCCAAACAAATCCCATGCCCACCACCACCAACTACTCCTGTGTTTGTGGCTCCTCCACCCGCCGCATTTCACAGATCGTCTAGTGAGCCCCTGTTCCAAGCCCAGGAGAACCACTATTACCCACCTGAACCCATCTTCCAACCTCCAGAACCATACCCTTACACTCCCCATATTGATATCTCAGCTGAAGAAGAGAAGCCGCCCAAAAACCCTAAGCAGGAGGAAATGATATGAAAGGTGAAAAGCTTAGAGCAATAGTTCAGAAATATGCAGGGTCTAGGAGGACAGGTGAGTGTGGCCTACAAGGACCTGTGCTTGTTTCTCGACGTCCAGTTGCCCGCGGGATTCAAGTTACCCAAGTTTGATCTGTATGATGGACATGGTGACCTAGTAGCCCATATGAGGGGATTTTGTAGTAAGATGAGAGGCTCTGGGGGGAGGGATGAGTTATTAATGGTATACTTTAGTCAAAGTCTCAGTGGTGCTGCTTTGGAATGGTACACGCGGCAAGATCATGCTCGATGGTACACCTGGGATGATTTGGCTCAGGCATTTGCAGGCCACTTTCAATATAATCTCGAGATTGTCCCGGACCGTCTATCACTGACCAAAATTGAGAAGAAGCCGGGGGAAAGCTTCAGAGAGTACGGTTTTCGGTGGAGAGAACAGGCTGCAAGAGTTGATCCTCCAATGAAGGAAAGCGAGATGGTCGATTATTTTCTGCAGGCTTTAGAGCCTACCTACTATGATCATCTGGTATCGGCAGTTGGAAAAAACTTTTAATTAGGTAGTGAAAATGGGAAGTATGGTGGAAGAAGGTCTCAAGTCCAAAAAAATTATGAGCTATTCGGCGATTAAAGCAACTACCCAGGATATCCAGAGTGGCACTGGAGGGGCATTGGGAAAGAAAAATAAAGAAGATGTTACAGTAGTGGAATCAAGAGCTTGGTCCAGGGGTCCATCACCATATTATCACCAACCACGACCTCATCCCCAAACATACCCACACAACCCATATGGCCAGCCATAACACTACTACCCGCCTCCCGTCCCCCATTTTTCTGTCCACCATGCCCAAACATACCCCCAACCTCAAGCGCCATGGCGTGCACCCACCCCACAAAATACATACCATACTCAAAACACCTACCTACCCCGAGAGCCTATAGAAACCCACCGAACTCGATTTTCGACCCAACCTTGTTTCTAAAAATGATAGGCTGCAAAAGAAGAAAACTTTCACTCCGTTAGGAGAGTCCTACACCAACTTATACCATAGATTGAGACAATTGGGTATGTTAAGTCCGATTGAACCCGAAGTGCCAAATCCTCCACCAAGGAACCTGGACCACTCGGTGAGTTGCGAGTACTGCTCGGGTGCCCTGGGGCATGATACAGAGAAATGTTGGCATTTGAAAACGTCCATCCAGGAGCTCATTGATACCCGCCAAATTGAGGTGCAGGCTCCAGAGACACCTAACATCACTCAGAATCCATTGCCAGCCCATTACGAGACCCATATGATTGAGTTAGTGCAAAAGGGGGAGTATAAGAAGCATTCACAAACCGTAATGATGATCAGGGCCAGTGGGGACAGGTCAAATGAGAAACCAATCAGTGGGAGAGAATCGATCAAGGTAGAGTAGACAGTTAGAGAACCAGTGGTGGTGATAAAGAAGGAGCCTTTGAGCAGTGACACAGTAAAACAAGAGCCAGTCAAAGTGATGGTACTAGGAGCAGTTTTCAAGCCCGTTGTAATCGTGAAAGGGGCTCACACAGAGCCGGTTATCATTAAGCCAGTGACTCAGCTACTAATAGTCAGCAAAAAGGCCGTCCCATAGAATTACGGTCAAGTGACTGTGACGTACAAAGGGAAGGAAGTTAAAGAAGAAGTTTGTGAAACCCGTGGGCTTACTCGTTCAGGGAGATGCTTCGCCCCTGAGGAACTGAGAAAAGCTAAAGCAGCCAAAGATAATCCAGCACCAGTAAAAAGGGCCGTAACTGAAGAAGATGCAGAAGAATTCTTGAAAAAGATGAAGGCACAAGATTATTCCATTGTAGAACAGTTGAGAAAGACTCCGGCACAGATCTCATTGCTATCTTTATTGATCCATTCGGACGAGCACCACCGGGCGTTGATGAAGATTCTGAATAAAGCACATGTTCCTGATAAGATCTCTGTGAATCATCTGGAGAAAATAGCAAATAACATTTTCGAGGTCAGCATGGTTACATTTTCTGATGATGAGCTGCCTTTGGAGGGCACTGAGCATAATAGAGCGCTCTACCTCACGGTGAAATGTGAAGACTCAGTGGTCATCCGGGTGATGATTGACAACGGGTCCAGTGCAAACATCTTCCCTCTCTCCACCCTGGAAAAGTTAAAAGTGGACAGTGAGAGGATCCACAAGAATAGTATTTGCGTGTGGGGATTAGATGGAGGAGGAAAGGACACAGTCGGGGATATTGTGTTGGAACTGACGATAGGACCAGTTGAATTTACTATGGAGTTCCAGGTGCTTGACGTGGCTATTTCTTACAATCTCTTGTTAGGCCAGCCTTGGATTCATACAGCAAAAGCAGTGCCATCTACCTTGTATCAGATAGTCAAATTCGAGTGGGATCGGTAGGAAATTGTGGTGCATGGGGAAGATAGTTCGTGTAATACCATTATGCCTTTCGACGAAGTTGAGGATGACAAAGGTCCATGGGTTTACCAAGTCTTGGACACAGTATCAGTTGCAAAGATCCCGGAAGGGGAGTGTATTCCTATGCCCAGGGTAGCTGTTGCACCTGTCATGGTGGCTTCGGAAATGATAAAGAATGGATTCTTACCTGGAAAAGGCTTGGGTGCTTCGTTGCAAGGAATCATACAGCCGGTATTTCTTCCTGGAAACCTGGATACTTTTGGTTTAGGCTTCAAGCTCACTGCTGCTGATATAAGACGAGCTAAGAAGATGAAAAAGAGAGCATGGACCCTTCCAAAACCTATCCCCTACATTTCCAATTTCTTTGTCCGGCCTGGTACTAAGAAGCGCCCAGCAACGGTAATGCCTAATTCTGTAGTGGTGGAACCCGACAAGGAGCTAATTGAGAGGTTTGAGAAGCTGTTTGATGAAGTGAATGTGGTGGAGGCAGGAGAAGGTACGAACATGGCAGAGGTGCAGTTCGTGGGGCCCCATGCAAAGCTTAATAATTGGGAAGCTACTCCTCTTCCTACTCGGAGGGAGTCTTGGTAGTTAGTTTTGATTTTCCTTTCAGTTTAATCTGGGTTATTTCCAAGGTTGTAATTTGGATGCTATGTTCCGTCCGTTTGGATGAGTTAAACCTTGTTATCTTACAATTTTAATGAAATGCAATTTCCTTACTTTTTCATTCCTTATAGCCTTTATTTTGTCTTTCTTTCTTTCTTTCTTGTACAGTCCCTTTTATGCTGGTTTCACTGATGTGTCATGCATGAGGAGTCTTCGGCCTAGTCTTGATTACAAAACTAACTCCGAACTAATAATACAAGAAATTGAGTGTGATGACGAGGTAGAATATGATGATGAGGAAGCCTTTGAAGAAATCAGTAAAGAATTAAGCCAATTTGAAGAAAAACCCAAACCTAATCTGAATGACATAGAGGTAATCGATTTAGGGGATCAGGAGAATGTACGGGAAATAAAAATAAGTGTTCATTTGGAACCTCTGCTCAGAGAATAGATAATCAAAGCATTGTTTGAGTATAAAGATGTTTTTGCATGGTCATATGACGATATGCCGGGTTTAAGCACCGATTTAGTGGTCCATAAATTGCCCACCGACCCAGCATGCCCTCCTGTCAAGCAGAAGCTGAGGAAATTTCAAATAGATATCAGTGTGAAAATCAAAGAAGAGGTCACCAAGCAGTTTAATGCGAAGGTCATCCGGGTCACCCGGTATCCCACCTGGTTAGCTAATGCTGTGCCTGTGCCAAAAAAGGATGGAAAGACCAGAGTGTGCATTGATTACCGTGATCTCAATAAGGCGAGTCCAAAAGACAACTTTCCACTGCCAAACATCCACGTATTGATTGACAATTATGCCAAACATGAGATTGGTTCCTTCATGGATTGTTATGCGGGCTATCACCAGATTTTGATGGATGAGGAGGATGCGGGAAAGACGGCATTCATCACGCCTTGGGGAACGTATTGTTATAGGGTCATTCCATTTGGGTTGAAGAACACAGGGGCAACATACATGAGGGCGATGACCACCATGTTCCATGACATGATACATCAAGAAATTGAAGTCTATGTAGACGACGTGATCATAAAGTCGAGGAAGCAATGTGACCATGTCAAGGACCTGAGGATGTTTTTCCAGAGGCTCCGAAGGTACAATCTCAAACTTAATCCAGCAAAGTGTGCGTTTGGAGTACTATCTGAAAAGTTGTTGGGGTTCATGGTAAGTCGACGCGGTATTGAGCTAGACCCGTCCAATATCAAAACCATCCAAGAGCTACCGCCGCCAAGGAGCAAGAAAGAGGTGATGAGTTTGCTTGGCAGGTTGACTTATATCAGCAGGTTCATTGCCCAGCTCAACAACTTGCGAGTCCATCTTTAAGCTGCTAAAGAAAGATGCTGTGGTCAGATGGACGGATGAATATCAGGCAGCATTTGACAAAATTAAGGAGTATTTGGCCAGTCCACCTGTGTTGGTCCCGTCTGAGCCGGGAAGACCCTTGATCCTTTATCTGACAGTTTTGGATAACTCTTTTGGTTGTGTACTGGGGCAACATGACATCACAGGAAAGAAAGAGCAGGAGATTTACTACCTCAGCAAGAAGTTCACATCGTATGAGGTAAATTACACTCAGCTTGAGAGGACGTGTTGTGCCTTAACCTGGGTAGCGCAGAAGTTGAACATTACTTATCATCATATACCACCTATCTCATCTCCCGGTTAGAACCGTTGAAGTACATTTTTCAGAAGCCCATGCCCATAGGGAGGCTCGCAATGTGGCAAATCCTGCTCACATAATTTGATATTGTCTACGTGACCCAGACCGCAATGAAGGCACAAGCGGTGGCTGGTCAACTAGCCGAGAACCCGGTTGATGATGAATATGAACCTGTAAAGACATATTTCCCTGATGAGGAGACAATGCATGTTGAGGAATTAGAACAGGTCGAGAAGCCAGGATGGAAACTGTTCTTTGATGGGGCTGCCAATACCAAGGGCGTCGGGATAGGAGCGGTACTTATTTCTGAGACAGGGCAACACTACCCTGTTACGGCTCAACTTCGTTTTTATTGCACCAATAACATGGCTGAATACGAGGCGTGTATCTTGGGTTTGAGGTTGGCTATAGACATGGGTATCCAGGAAATCTTGGTCATGGGTGACTCGGATCTTCTGGTGCACCAGATTCAGGGAGAATGGGAGACACGAGACTTAAAGCTCAAATTGTACCGGCAATGATTGCATGAACTTTGTCAACGGTTTCAATCAATAGACTTTAGGCATATTCCAAGGATTCATAATGAAGTTGCCGATGCTTTGGCCACTTTGGCGTCAATGTTGCATCATCCAAATAAGGCTTATGTGGACCCGTTGCAAATTTAGGTCCGAATCAACATGCCTATTGTAACATGGTGGAAGAAGAACTCGATGGTGAGCCATGGTTCCATGATATCAAAGAATACCTCAGGATGGGAGTATATCCAGCACAGGCCACAGGGGATCAAAAGAGAGCAATTCAACGCTTGGCAAGCGGATTTTTCTTTAGTGGAGGAGTGTTGTACAAAAGAACTCCAGATCTTGGCTTATTGAGATGCATGGATACTAAGCAGGCTACAGTTATCATGACCGATGTACACGCGGTAGTTTGTGGACCTCATATGAGTGGATATGTATTGGCAAAGAAAATTCTTCGAGCAGGTTATTACTGGCTTACTATGGAACGGGATTGCATCAGTTTCGTGCGCAAGTGTCATCAATGTCAGGTACATGGGGATTTGATTCATTCCCCCCCATCAGAATTGCATACAATGTCAGCACTATGGCTTTTAGTTGCTTGGGGAATGGATGTCATTGGGCCGATCGAACCAGCAGCGTCAAATGGGCACATGTTTATTCTGGTAGCCATTGATTATTTCACTAAGTGGGTTGAGGCAAAAACTTTCAAATCAGTGACCAAGAAGGCAGTGGTCGATTTTGTGCATTCGAATATCATTTGTCGGTTCGGAATCTCGAAGGCAATCATCACAGACAATGGTGCCAACCTCAACAGTCATTTGATGACGGAAACATGTAAGCAGTTTAAGATCACGCACCGCAATTCCACCCCATATCATCCTAAGGCGAATGGAGCGGTCGAAGCAGCTAACAAGAACATCAAGAAAATACTGCGGAAAATGGTTGAAGGGTCCAGGCAATGGCATAAAAAGTTACCTTTTGCATTATTAGGTTATCGCACTACTGTCCGTACTTCGGTAGGGGTGACTCCTTATTCACTGGTGTACGGTACAGAGGCAGTAATACCCCCAGAGGTTGAAATACCATCCCTTCAAATTATTGCAGAGGCGGAAATTGATGATGTTGAATGGGTCAAAGCCCACCTGGAACAATTGAGTTTGATCGATGAAAAGAGATTGGCTCCAGTATGTCACGGACAATTGTACCAACAGAGAATGGCAAGAGCATATAACAAGAAGGTGTGTCCACGGAAGTTTGAAGTAGGGCAATTGGTGTCGAGACGCATCTTACCTCATTGGGCTGAAGCAAAAGGAAAGTTCGCCCCAAACTGGTAGGGGCCATTTGTTGTAACCCGAGTGTTATCCAATGGCGCATTATATTTGACAGATGTGGAAGGAGAATCTGTAGAAATGGCTATCAACTCTGATGCAGTCAAGCGATACTATGTATGATTTCTTTGTTTAATTGTACTTAATTGTATTTGGCATATTTTGAGATTGAAATGACGAAGGCATTTTGTTCTGCTATTCAAACACTTTATCCTTTGTTACCCCTTTTGAGCCTTATTTTATTTTCTTTCGTACCCTCTTTTGGAATCAATAACAAAATGCGGAAGCACGAGCAAGGAAGATCAGCGGAGAAACAAGAAGAATAACCCAAAAGAAAAGAAAAGAAAAGAGAGGAAAAGAGAAAAGAAAAGAAAGAAAAAGAGAAAAGAAAAAAGAAAAGGAAAGAAAGAAAAGAAGAGAAAAGAAAAAGAAAAGAAGAGAAAAGAAAAAAAGAAGAAAAGAAAAGTAAAGTAAAGAAAAGAAAAGAGAAGGAAAAGAAAAAAAAAATGAAAAGAAAGAAAAGGAAAAGTAAAAGAAAGGAAAGATCGCAATAACAAAAGTAGTCAACTGAACTATGTTTGACTTGATCCCGAAAGGGTACGTAGGCAGCCTCTCTGAGGTTCAGTCACACCAAAACAAAATCCAAAAGTTCCCCAAGAAAGAAACTGGGCCAGAAGTTGTGGTTGTTGTCCGAAATCTGATTCTGAAAGTTGTAATATCGAACCCATGTTGAATTATATCGAGCCTTTTATACCCTTCTTTCTAACCCTATCCAAAATCCTGCATTACGGTCCAAAGAAAGACCTTCTGATTAATCTTCAGGAAGTGCCAATACGAGCAAGTAAAAGTGATTCATGTTAGGAACAACACTCCGGTACAAGAAGAAAAATGATGAAAATGAGAAAGTCTTATTGGTGAAAACCCTCACGGGCACCGTAAGGCGACGTGAGTTGAGAGAAATCTAAAATGAGAGAGTCTTATTGGTGAAAACCCTCACGGGCACCGTAAGGCAAAGGTGAGTTTTTCAGATGGGTAGATGAGACAAGTCTATGGTTGAAAGGTGCTCAAGACATTGCAAGATGGGCAAGGTTTGGGTTTGGGTGAAAATCAAGTTATGGAAGTCCAGAACAACAAATATGGCAATTGAGAGTTGATTGGTTGGACAGACTGGGCTGGCTAATCCAAAATGCATGGCATAATCAATGATACCAGCTGTTCTACTCAGATAAGTCTTCTCTTCTTCCTTCATTACAGATCATCCGTGTTCGTATTCTCTCTATCCTCAACCCCCGAGGTCATTGCATTTCATTATTTGGAGGTCTGTCTTTAAGATGTTTCAGTGTCAGTTCTGTTCAAAACAAAAGGGAGGAAGGTCAAAGCTAACTACCAGTTTCCCAGTTACAAAGCACAACATGGCCAGAATATATCAAAGATGAAGTAGGACATAAAGGGCCACTGGAAGTTTCATCGGTGGATTAATCAGTTAATTGTGGGGAAGAAGCGAAGTTTTAGATAGAGGGTTCAGAAACATAAAAACAACCATATGGGATAGAACACTTGGGTCATCAAATTCAGAGGATTGAAATTCGGTCAGGAAATCGAGGAGATTCAAGGCAAGTCCCGGGAAGCAGGTCGGAGTAAAGCCCAACAGTAGGGACACACCCAACAAGAATGTCAACAACTAACTACCATTTTATATTAACAAACTTTTCTTTAGTTGACACAGGGGAAAGAAATTCTCTCTGTTTGATATTTTGATGTCGGGCGCCCACCCGGAGAACAAGGGAATACATTTCAAGCTTCAGCAATGAGGCGCCCACCTGGAGAATAAGGGAAGTCCAACTCAAAAATTTTTTTCTCAATTTTTCAGTAATATTCGGCAACATGATGCGCCCAGCCATCAAACTGGGGCAGAAATGTTTTTCTTTGTTTGTTTATTTTGTTGCAGTCAGGCGCCCACCTGGAGAACAAGGGAATACATTTCAAGTTTCAGCAATCAGGCGCCCACCTGGAGAACAAGGGAATACATTTCAAGTTTCAGCAATCAGGCGCCCACCTGGAGAACAAGGGAATACATTCCGAATTCAGCAGTCAGGTGGCCACCTGGAAAACAAGGGAATATATTTCAAGTTTCAGTAGTCAGGCGCCCACCTGGAGAACAAGGGAATACATTTCAAAGTTTCAGCTATCGGGCGCCCACCTGGAGAACAAGGGAAGTGCTATTCCAATTTTAGCTTTCAATTTTAATATTTGATAACATGATGTACCCAGCCACCAAACTGGGGCAGAAAATTTTCTTTGTTTGTTTATTTTGTTGCAGTCAGGCACCCACCTAGAAAACAAGGGAAGTACAATTCAAGTTTCAGCAGTCAGGCGCGCACCTGGAAAACAAGGGAAGTACAATTCAAATTTTAGCTTTCAAGTTTTCGATATTGGATAAAATTATGTGCCCAGCCACCAAACCGAGGCAGGAAATTTTTTTTTGTTTGTCTATTTTGCTGCAATCAGGAGCCCACTTGGAGAACAAGGGAATACTTTTCAAAGTCCATCGATCAGGAGCCCACCTGGAGAACAAGGAAATACTTTTCAAGTTCAGCAATCAGGATCCCACCTGAAGAATAGAGGCATATATGCAGTCAAGCATCACTCGGAAGAATGGAAAAATGTCTCCGATCACAATGCAAGGCGAAAACGCAGGAACTCCATTGGGAGAGTACAAGATCAAAGCAATACAAGAGCAAGTTTGAAGACATAAATAAGACCTTTCTGTAATTCATAGATCATAGCGTAGGCTAGCTTCCTTTTTATTTTGACACGATGTAATAAGGAGGTCAGCGAGCAGTAGCAGCAACAACATTAGTGAAATCACAGCTCCTGGTAATCCCAGCTACCAAACATTCCAGAATTACACTGACCTGATTCCTTTATAGACAAGGATATGTAGGCAACCTTTGAAGCAGGGTTCGGTCAGACGGTTTTCAAAATGCTTCTCATATAGTGTTAAGCAGGCAAAAATCCTTCATGGTGCTCATTTATCTTTGCCCGAAAACCTTTCGTGTCTTCGAGTAAAGAGGGGCAGCTGTGAGCACGTGATTTTTACCTCGCCTTAATTATTCCTATAGAATTCATAAAAATAGCATATTCCTTTTATTATTTGATTTTTTAGGAATTAATCACATATTTTGTGTTTGTTTGCATTGATTGTGTGCATTTTTAATTGATAATAATTCATAAAAAACAAAAATAGCATGTTTTGCATTTAGAATTCAATTTTATATTTTAGTTAGTCAAAAATGGAAGAAAATAACCAAATTAGTCTTTTTTGACTTTTAATTTTGAATTTTGTCTTAGTTGTCTTTTAAATTAGGAGTTAGTTAATGTGTAAAAATAAATTAGTTTAGTGTTAGAGTTAAATCAAGTTTTTAATTTTTAATTTTGTATTTAACAAAAATCTAAAAAATATATAAACAAATAAAGAGAAGAAAAGAAAAGAAAAAAAACCAATAAAAAGAAAACTAAAATAAAAGAAAGAAAACAGGCTGCCCAGTGTTTTTGGGCCAAAAATCAAGACCCAATTCTTAAAAATACCCAGGCCAAATCCGTCTCCCCACCCGGTCCAGTCCCCAGGTTATCAAAACGACGTCGTTTTGTCATCGAGTAATCTCAGCCGTCCATCACTCTCATCCAACGGCTCACGTTGATGCTAATGTTTTAATAAAAGTGTCCTAAAAAACCTCATTAACCCTAGACACTCTTTACCTTTCTCGTACCCCCGCCCCATCTCCAGTCGCCGGTGTAACACCACCGTTACCCCACTGTGCCTCCGCCGTATATCCGCCGTCCGCCGCCGTCCGCCACCGACCGAAAATCGCCTCCGCCGGCGGCGATGCCCCAAATTACCCCAAAATTTCACCACATGCTCTCCTTCTCCTCTTCTTTCCAACCCTTAAATCCCTTTTCCCTCAATTCATTGCCGATTGGCTCGAATTTTAAATCTAAAATTCGGCCAAAACCCTAATCCATTCAATAGCTCCCAAATTCACACCGTGTCACCTCCTGAACCTCCTCGTTCCATATCTCTCATTGGTTTTGTTCAAAAATCCATGGAACGCTTCAAATCTATCAAAGCCTATCCTTTTCAACTGTTCGAATTTGTTTGAAGAACCAGGCCTTAATATTTCACGGGCTGGTAAGGGTTTTCGACTGTAGTAGACCTTAGTCTTGTGTTTTCACTTGAAAACACAAGGTTAAGGTCTAATCCGGTTGAAAATCAAGTATTTTCTTCACCATCTTTCCATGCCGCTGTAGGTACTTCCTGTTTTCTCTTCTTTATTTTTCTATTTACTCGTATTAGTTGTGCTGTTTCCTTCATCTTGATTTTAATTTTCAGTAATTAATCTGGAATTAATTTTGTCCTCATTTTATTTTTTTAGGATTTTAGTCTCTGTTGATTGAGTATATTATTCCTGCCTGCATTCTTTTTAGATTTGTAGTTTTGATTCCTGAAATTTCGTTGGTTATTAAGGTCTTTTGTTGTTAACCTGACTGATAATAGAGATGATTCTGTATTAATTTATGTTTAATAGTTTAGTTTAGTGTTTTAATTTTGTTGGATTGATGGTTTGGTAAAGAATGATTTGGGATTAAGTTTGTACTTTTATTTAGTTTTGGTAATTCAGTCCCATAGTTTTAAACCTGGTTGGATATAGCTGAATAAATTACTCTTTAGTCAACTATAGTTGGATGTCAACTAAAGTAAAGGGGTGTGGTTGGGTTATTGATTTTAGAGGCAATCAAGGGTAGTTTAGGCACACAAAAATGGCTGTTTATTAGGACTTGGTAATTGTAGAACTCAAGTAAGGGTAGTATAGGCCTTCCAAAGGTATAAAACAAGGCAAGAACACCCTAGGGCCTTCTAGAAGGGGGCCTTAGTATAAGTTTCTGCATTTTTTATGCAGTAACTTGGGTAACAAGTCATAAAATTAGGATCCAATAACCAATTTCTGAAAATAAAAAGGGGGAAAATAGGAAAACCCTTCTAGAACATTCTGCCCCATATCTGGCCTATAAAAGGCAGCCCAGTGCCTTTATTTATAAGTTTAGAAGCCTGAAAAATTCCCAAAAACTTTCCAGCTTAATATTCTCCCCGAAAATCCTTTCCTTAATAGTTGAAACTCAAATTTGAATTTCAAAAAATCAAAAGGAGTTCAAATTTGAATTCCTATAGTTTAAACTTTCATTTTTAGATCTTAACTCCTGAAAAATCCAAAAACATACAAAAACACAATAGAAAAATCCAAAAAATACTATTACATTGAAATCTTAGCTAGTTAATTTGAATCACCAGGGTTTTAGACTTAATTACAAGTCATTTGGAGTTCTATTCAAGCTATTTTGAGTGTTTCTAGTTACTGAGGCTTTTCCTGAAGTTTACTATTTCATTCGGGGTCTATTTGATTCCAATTTGGATTAGTTTTGGGTATATTTAATCTCTTTGGTTGATTTCAAGCTGAAACTGGCTTATTCAGTCAGTTTTGGGTCTATTTGCTGGTATTTTTTCATTGCTGATTTTGCTGGATTTCGAGCCAATTTCTGGGCTACTGTTGATTTCTGCCTATTACTGCTGTTTGAACTGTAGAACATCAGCTATTATCACTTGCTGCCAACTTCCTCTTGTTCTCTGTTCTTTGAAATCCAGGTACACTCTTCAAATTCGCCTTGATGTAATCTCAAAAATTGGAATGAAATGAAGTATTTCAAATTTATGCTCACCTGAATGTCTGTAACTGTAAGCAGCCCAACAATGTGTATTTGTTCAATTTTAGTTTGTTTGAATTGTGTTGCACTAGGAATTGCTGAATTAGGATTGTTTGGATTGACTTGAACGATTTAGATTTGTAATGGACTGTTCTAGACGGTTTAAATTTGTAGCTATCTAATTGCAATTTCAGGCTAGTTAAGACTTATTCCAGTTTAGCATGTCTCATGTTGGAAATAATAAATCAGAAACAATTGAGATTGCCATTCGCTTATGGAATCAGTATGTTTAAAGTGTGTTAGCCATGTCAAGTTTAAGTTCAGATTGAATGCATGCTTAAAACAGATTCATATTACCATAATTAGTAGTTGGTTCAGTGATATAAAAGATTAGTCTATTTGTATTAGTAAAGTAATCCTTCCAAATTGGTTATTCACCTTAGTATTATTTGAAAACTTATCAAAAGGCAAGAAGGTAAAATAATTGGAATATGACCTTAAAGTTCAAACGAGCATCGTCCAGTTTAGATTGAGTAATTATGTATTGCTTTTCCTTGTTGTAATTTTTCAAAACGTTTGGACTCATTTGTGTTGGTTCAGTAAGCATTTGGCCTAATTCGGTTGGTTTGGGCCATCGGTCCGCTCACGAGACTTTGGGCTTTGATATTCAAATAGGCGGCCCAGGTCTTAGTATAATTATCCATCCGTTTAGACCTGGGCCCGGCTTGTAACTGGCTTCTCTCCATGCCTATTTGAATGGTGATTCTTCTACATGGGCTGTGTTCAAGGCCCAAATGGATAAAGGTCTGAATTTCTGGAAATTTCAGGGACCTCACATATGAGAACATCTTCAACAATCTAATTAATTAGGCCCTTGTATTTTTAGAGACAAATCTTTAGTTTGCTCCTCACGAATTGATGGGTTACAGTTCTGGGCCAAATCTTTAAGGCCCAAGAATTTGCTATAAGTCAAAACCCTTTACAGATTGTATAGGAATATGGGAATTAATTCGTAAATATAAATTTGGGTTTCAAATTAGGTGGCAGGTTCAAATTGAAAGGGTCCTCCCTTTTGTTCGAATTCGGACTTGAATTCGAGGCTTGAATTTATAAATGTAAATTAATTAGCCTTTGTAGAGACAAATAATAAATAAAAAATCTTAGTTGCTTTAGGTTGGCCTTTAATAAAAATGAGATGAGCCGCGGCAAACAAAACCCATAAATTGCGAGGCCCTCATTAATTGTCTATATAAAAATACTTAGAATTTGAGGCGTGCCATTTAGCAATTTCCATGGCCCTCGTAAAGTTAACAACCCATTAGTCGCTTTAGGCGCGTTCTTTAATAACTCTACCTTCCTAAATTTGGGTGTGTCCCAAAATATTGAATAAAATATGTCGAGGATTCGGGTGCATTTCATGTGACGTGATCCAAAAATATGTTTTAAACGACGTTCAATTTTCTAAAAATTAATTAAAAGCGGTAAATAATTTTAAAATTGCACTATAGGATGACATGTATTAAAATCAGATTTTGGCCATTTATAATAATCTAAGCGACCGTGCTAGAACCACGGGATCCGGGGGTGCCTAACACCTTCCCTCGGGTCAACAGAATTCCTTACACAGAATTTCTGGTTCGTAGACTCCAATTGGGATGTCGACAATTTTCCTCGATTTGGGATTTAAATTAAACCGGTGACTTGGGACACCAAAAACCAATCCTATTCCAAGTGGCGACTCTGAATAAATAAATAATCCCATTTCGAATAATGTCACTTTAAACGAAAAAAATCCCTTATACATTTATCCTTCGGGATAGGTGTGTAAAAAAGGAGGTATGACAAATATATTGCAGGGGTTCCAGATAAGTAGAAGGTTGAAGAAAGGAGAAGTTAATCTACAAGTTGGAAATGGTGCAAAAGTTGCGACCGTAGCTGTAGGATCAATTTTTTTAATAATGCCTACGGGCAAAGTACTCATGTTGGATAATTGTTATTACGTTTCTAAATTTGTTTCGAACATAATTTCAGCTTCTACGTTAGACAAATGTGGTTTTCGCATTATTATATGCAATGGTATTTTCTCTATTAATTATGGTAATAAATTATATGTGATTGGCTATCTCCAACATGATGTTTATGTCTTACCTAATGTGAATGCTAATTTGATTATGCATGTTTCACGTCTTAAGAGGAAAAGAGATGATCATGTAAATCATTCATACCTTTGACATTGTAGGCTTGGTCATATTGGAGAGAAAAAAATTAACAAGTTGTACAAGGAAGGGTACCTTAACAAATATGATTTTGAATCATATCTAACTTGTGAATCTTGTCTCAAAGGAAAAATGACCAAATCTCCATTTACTGGAAGTGGAGAAAGAGCTTCTGAATTATTGTGACTAATTCATATAGATGTTTGTGGGCCCATGAAAATTTAAGCTAGAGGTGGATATTCTTACTTCATCACCTTCACAGATGATATGTCAAGATATGTATTTGTGTATCTTATGAAACACAAGTCTGAATCTTTTGAAATGTTCAAAAGGTTCCGTAGTGAAGTTGAGAAGCAGACTGGTAAAAATATCAAAGTACTAAAGTCTGATAGAGGTGGAGAATATCTTAGTGAAGATTTTACCAGATATCTCAAAGAGAATGGGATTCTCTCATTGTGGACACCTCCAGAAACATCACAACACAATGGTGTGTTTGAAAGGAGAAATCGAACCTTATTAGATATTGTGAGATCTATGATGGGGTTCACTGACCTTCCAATAAATTTATGGGGATATGCTTGGGAAACAACAACATACTTACTTAATAAAGTTCCCACTAAGTCAGTCTCTACAACACCATATGAGATATGGAAAGGATGTAAGCCAAACCTTAAACATATTAAAGTTTGGGGTTGTCCAGCTTATGTTAAGAGACTACAGTCTGATAAACTTGACTCAAGATTTGATAAGTGTAGGTTCATTTGGTATCCCAAAAAAACAATGGGATATTATTTCTATCACCCTTCTGACCATAAAGTGTTTGTGGCCAGAGGAGCAACCTTTTTGGAAAGGGAATTTATTTTAGAAGAAAATTATAATGGAGAAATAGAACTTGATGAAGTTCAAGAAACTAATGAATCAACACAATATAAAGATAATGAGACCCAAGTTGAAGAACTTTTATTGGATGTTTTGAAGTTGCCTAGGGAGTTGCCATCTTCAGCGGTTGAAGTTCAAGAATTAAATGAAGTTCAAGAACAGGTTAATGAACTAGTTCCAAACCAAATTGAACGATAACCAAATCCAGCACAAGGTGAACAAGTTGTACAAATACCTCTTAAAAGGTCTATACGAGAACGTCATATACCAACTAGATTAAATTTAGTGGTACAAAATGATGTATCAAATGAAGTTGATCATAATAATGATGACCCTAAGACCTATGAAGAGGCTATACAAAGTTCTGATTATGAGAAGTGGCAAAAGGCCACGGAATCAATGAAGGAAAACAAAGTATGGACTTTAGTTGAACCTTCAAAGGATATAAAACCTATAAGTTGTAAATGGGGTTTTAAGAAAAAGATTGGAGCAGACGGAAAGATTGAGACCTACAACGCCCGTCTTGTTGCCAAGGGATATCATCAGAAAGAAGGAATCGACTACGACAAGACGTTCTCTCCTGTGGCAATGCTCAAATCTATTCGGATTTTGCTTGCTATAGCAGCATACTATGATTATGAAATATGGCAAATGGATGTGAAAACAACTTTCCTTAATGGTAAGCTAGAAGAGGATGTGTACATGACATAACCTGAAGGTTTCACATCGTCCAATCATAATAAAATTTGCAAGTTACAAAGACCTATTTATGGACTAAAGCAAGCTTCTCGAAGTTGGAACATTCGCTCTAACAAGACAATTAAAAAGTTCAGTTTTGTTAGATGCGAAGAAGAACCTTGTATGTACAAAAAGGTTAGTGGGAGCACAATCATATTCCTAGTGTTTTATGGTGATGATATGTTGCTCATATGGAATGACATAACTGCATTGCAAAGTACCAAGATTTGGCTATCTGAACAATTCTTGATGAAAGACTTGGGAGAAATAACTTATATATTAGGAATAAAGTTCTAGGAAGTTGCTTGGACTTTCCCAGTCTTTGTACATTGATACCATCTTAAAGAGGTATAATATGGATAATTCCAAAAGAGGCTATCTACCGATAGGCACTAGAATTACTCTCAGTAGGGAGGATTGTCCTAAAATGTAACGTCCGATCAGTCATTTTGAGATTTAGCATGCCGTTCAGTAGTTTGAGGCCATGAACAGCTTCGTTTTAGGTATCATGACTTGTATGCATGGTCAGAATTAAGTTTCGGGAAGTTTAGAGTTGATTTGGAAAGAGAATTCTCACTTCGAAAGCTTAAAGTTGAAAGAATTAACTAAGATTGGATTTTTGAATAAACAACCTCGGAATAGAGATTTAAAGGTTCCAACAGGTTTGTATGATGATTTCAGACTTGGGCGTATATCCGGATCGGATTTTGGAAGACCCGGGAACGTTCTGGCACCTATTGTAGAAGTTAGCATTTTAGAAGAAATTTCATAAGTTTGGCTTGAAGTGAATTTTAGTATTATCGGTATTCGTTTGGGATTTCAAGTTTGTGAATAGCTCCGTATGGTGATTCCAGAGTTGGGAGCATGATCGAAAGTGAATTCGGAGGTCCGTAGGTCATTTTGAAGTCATTTGGCTTAAGATAGAAATTTGAAGGTTTTTGAGAAGTTTGATCGAGAATGACCACCCCGAAAACTCTAGAGCGGCGGTGCACTGATAGGAGCTGGTGGTGTACTGTAGGGCTGCTGATCAGAATATTGTGTATGAGAACCACAGCCACCTGAAGCACCGTGAGAAGCCTGAATCGCTGACTGAAATAGCCTAGGAGGATCGCCTCTACCATACGAATCCCTGCCTCCAGACGAGAAACCACTGAATCTTCCTGAATGACGGGGCCTCTTGTCAGACCCCTGACCACCTCCTCGTGAAAAAACCATCTCGACCCTCTTGGCCACATTGGCCGCCTCCTAGAAATAAATATCACTTCCCGTCTCCTTAGCCATCTGAATTCGAATGGGCTGGATAAGTCCCTCAATGAATCTCCTTTCTATCTCTCTCTCTCTGTGGGGAGTATAAGTAGAGCATGACGGGCTAAATCAATAAACCTGGTCTCATACAGGGTAGCAGTCATAGAACCCTGCTGGAGACGCTCAAACTGCCTCCAGTACATCTCCCTCTGAATAATGGGAAGAAACTTCTCCAAAAATAGCTGGGTAAACTGCTCCCAAGTCAAAGCCAAGTCAAAGCTGGCAATCCGACTGGTCTAGCCAAACAATAATCTCTCCACCAAGTCTTAGCGGATCCGGATAAGCAAAAAGTAGCAAAGTTGACCCCATTGGTCTCCACTATTCCCATGTTCATGAGAACCTCATGACAACTGTCTAGATAATCCCGGGGATCCTCAGAAGATGCATCGCTAAAAGTGGCAGTGAAGAGCTTAGTAAACCCATCCAATCTCCACAAGTCATCGGCAGCCATGGTTGCTCTGACACTGGTCTGGGATACCACACTCGGCTGAACTGCTCCAACTGGCTGAGCTATTGGAGTCTAAACTGAGGAGTCACCTGCTCCAGAGTGCGAGTAGCAGGAGTTTGTGCCCCTCCTCCAGCCTGAGAGACAGCTGGGGCTACAGGTAACAAGCCTACCTGGGTGACACTCTCCATGAGGCCAACTAGAGGGACCAGAGCATCCTGAAGTACTGGAGTAGCAATGAACCGCTCTAGGACCTGAGCTGGGACCACTGGAGCTGTCTGGGCTGGAACCTCCTCGTCAAACTCAACTTGAGGCTCCGCCGCTGGGGGATAAGTACAGACGTCTCCGTACCGATCCCTCAGAATCTACCAAGATTGTATGTGAATTGTGAGACTTATGTAATCTAGTTCTCTGATACCAACTTGTCACGATCCGGATTTTTCAGCCTCTGGAGTCGTGATGGCACCTACTAGTAAAAGCTAGGCAAGCCAACTAACCGAACTATTTAACCTATTTTCCACTTTTATTTTATTTAATCACCTAACATCAACAATTTATAGCAACATAATTTAACATGCGAAAGAAATAAATTTCAAGTTTAATAGTACTACTAATACCATCCCATAACAAAACCACCCAAGATTTGGTATCACAATTTCACAGACTGTCTAAGAGTACTACAAATAAGGGTATGAAAGAAATAACAAAACACTATCTCTAGAACTACATAAGAGAAGCAGGAACATAGATAGAGGGAGACCCCAAGGCCTGCGGACGCCTGCAGGACTACCTCGAGTCGCCTGGTAAGTAGGAAACTGAAACCTCATTGCGGTCCGAAATCTGCAGCACTGGGATCTGCACAAAATAGTGCAGAGTGTAGTATCAGCATAACTGACCCCATGTGCTGGTAAGTGCCTAGCCTAACCTCGGCGAAGTAGTAACGAGGCGAGGACCAAACTACCAAATAAACTTGTGCAGTTATATAATATACAACGGAGTATAAACATAAATAAACAAGTAAAGATGGGAGGGGTTACATGCTGCGAGGTATATTAGTTTCAACAGTAAATCAAGAACAAGGCACAAGGACAACTTAGAATTTACAACGAAACAACAAGGAACTTATATTCCATCCAAAAATACTTTTATCAACAATTATTGTGGCGCACAACCCGATCCCAACATATAACAACACTGTTGCGGCATGCAACCCGATCCATATCATTTATCACTGTTACGGTGTACAACCTGACCCAATCATATCATTGTTGCGGCATGCAACCCGATCCAAATATCTCATTTGTTGCGGCGTGCAACCCAACCCAAATATATCATTGTTGCAGCGTGTAACCCGATCCAAATATATCATTGTTGCGGCATGCAACCCGATCAAAATATATAATCAACATCAACCATTACAAGAGTCCCGGCTAGGGATCAATAAGAACTACACTATCTCGGCAAGGGAGTCAATAATAAGAATGAACACATCATGATAAGGGAAAATCAGCTATAACCAAACTTGTTCCAATATCTACTACCTCAATTAACACAAATGCTCAACCATGAGTAATCTCTATGAGAATAATTATAAACCTTTCTCAACACAGAGAATCAACAACTTAGGCATTCGTAGTAGTTCTCAATAACACAATACATTTCAATTTAAGACTCGTGGTCATGCTCGACACCGACACATAAATACTTCTCACCACACCTATATGTCGTATCAACACATAACATGTAGCATACAAGATCAAACTCCTATTCCCTCAAGCTAAGGTTAGACCAAACACTTACCTCGATGCCACAAACTCAGTTCAAGCCTCAACTATAGATTTACCTCGTGATTCCACCACCAATTCGCTCGTATCTAGATACAAGTTACTTAATTACATCAATAAATGCTAAATAAACAATTTCTAATGAATGGAAATAAGTTTTCTAAAGTCTTTCACAAAAAGTCAAAAATCAGCCACGGGCCCACATGGTACCCGAGGTTCGAACCAAAACCCGACTACCCATTCACGTATGAACTCAAATATATAATTTGTTTTGAAACCAGACCTCAAATCGAGATCCAAATCCTCTTTTTTTGAAAAACCTAGATTTTACCCAAAATACCCAGCTCCCCCCATGAAAATCATTGATTTTGAGTTGAAATCATATTAAAAGATGTTAATGATTGAAGGAATCTAGTAAAAATTGACTTACAATCGATTTGGAAGAAGAGTTGTTCTTGAAAAACCGCCATAGGGAGTTTTTGTATTGAAAATATATGAAAAAGGGTTATTTTTCGGCTAGGTGTAAAAAGTTGCAGGCTGCACTTATGGGAATTGCGAAGGGAGGTTGGGAAATGCGAACTGAGAATTGCGAAGGGAGGTTGGGAAATGCGAACCGGGAATTGCGAAGGGAGGTTGGCAAATGCAAAACCTGCAGGCCTGCAATTCCTTAAGTACAAAATTTCACCCGGTGGCCTATCCGAAACTCACCTGAGCCCTTGGGGCTCCAAACCAAACATGCACACCACCCTAAAAATACCATATGGACTCGCTCGTGCATTCAAATCACTAAAATAACATCAACAACTATGAATTTAGCATAAAAAACATGAAACTTTCTCAAGACTTCAAATTTCCAATTTTCTCAATAACTATCCAATTCACGTCGTTTCATGTCCGTTTCTTACCAAATTTTACCGACAACACATATAAATCATATTGAACTTGTACCAAGCTCTAAAACCATAATACGGGCCCGATACCACAGGTTTCACATAACATTCCACTTTTAAAAACCTTTATATTTTTCAGAAAATAATTTCTTTTAAAAATTTATTTCTCGGGCTTGGGACCTCGAAATTCGATTCCAGGCATACGCCCAAGTTCCATACTTTCCTACGGACCCTTCGAGACCATCAAATTATGGGTTCGGGTCCGTTTACCAAAATATTGACCGAAGTCAACTTAATTCATTTCAAAGCCATATTTTATCGTTTTTCACAAATTTTCACATCTAGACTTTACGGCTACGCGCCGGATTGCGCACGCAATCGAGGTGATGGTGAAAGAGGTTTTAAGGCCTCAAAACATAGAATTTAATTTAAAAATAAGTGATGACCTTTTGGGTCATCACAATTTCGTTGTTAAATCTCATTTTTATCAAAAATCTAGGTTTTCATCTAAACCCTTGATTTTCACTAATTTTTACATGTTAATCTATCCATAATCTATGTATTTAACTCATGTTGTGTAGAAATTACTTACCTCAAGGTGCTAGGTGGAAACCCCTTCCAAGAGCTCCAAATATCGCCCAAGAGTTGAAAAAAAGGAGTTAATGGCCCATGTTCTGCATTTAATAGGGCTCTGCACAAGCCTCAGATGTCGCATTTACGACACTTGGTTCGCAAATGCGACAAAATCATCTCAAATACGAACCTTGACCTCTACTGCCAAGGTCGCAAATGCGACCAAGGAGTCACAAATGCGGATTCTGTTGAGGTTGCAAATGCAACCAAAGTGTCGCAAATATGAACACTGCCCCAAGTCAGGCTCCGTCGCAATTGCGAAGCCTTTCTCGCAAATGCGATGTTCGCAAATACGAATTCTCGCATTTGTGAAACCTGCAGCACCAACAATAAAACACCAGAAAACTGAAGTTTTCCCAATCTTTCAGACATCCAAAACTCACCTGAACCCTCGGGGATACATACCAAACACCCAAGCAAGTCTAACAACATCATACGAACTTACTCGTACGATTGAAATACTGAAATAACATAAAAAAAACCATGAATCTGATGCCAAAACGCATGGATTAACTCATGAACTCAAAAACTTCTAAAATACTTTTGTGCGTCCGATTCCTATCAAATCAACTCGGAATGATGCTAAATTTTGCATGCAAGTCTTAAATAACATTACGTACCTACTCCAATTTTTACAGTTGGAATCTGAACCCGATATCAAAATGTCCACCCTCGGTCAAACTTTCCAAAAATTTCAAATTTCTAACTTTCGCTAAATTTGATTCCGAAACGACCTACAGACCTCCAAATCAACTTTTGGACGCTCTAATAAGTTCAGAATCACCATACAGAGCTATTACTAGGCTCGGAATCCCAAACAGACGTATAGAATATAAAAATCCAGTTTAATCCAAACTTATAAAATTTACTTAAAATGCCAACTTTCACTATTAGGCGCCGAAACTCTTCCGGGTCGTTCAAAACTCGATTCGAATATACGCCCAAGTTCGAAATCATTATTTGAAGCCGTTAAATTCTAATTCCGAGGTCTTTTACTCAAAATGTTGACCGAAGAAAAAATTTAGTCTTTTAAGCCAACCTTAAGGAACCAAGTGTTTCGATTTCAACCTGTACCCTACCAAATCCCTAACTAACCATTCCCACAAGTCATAAAATAGTAAAATCATATAGGGAAAATCTTATTTAGGGAAACATGGTTCTAGAAAGTAAAACGGCCGATCGGATCGTTAAAGGAACGAAGCTTTTGGTTTTCCATTCTTGATTTTTTTTTCTTCTTCTTCAGTCTTCAATTCAATGATGTAACCAAGTTTCCAGAGTGAACTTTCAAGTTTTTTTCACTTTAATTCAACAAATTCACCAAATCAATAGCCTTAAATTTTTTTCCAGCATGTAGACAATCAAGTTCACAAACTTTAAAAATTCTATCAGCAAAAGGGTGTTCGAAATATAACATTCAACAACGGGAACAATGCAAACAAATGGAATATCTCATTTTTTATTTTTGTTTTTGTTTTTGTGATGGTTCAAAATCAGTGAAACAATTGAGTATTATAATACCTAATTACCCAAATCTCTTGATAAAAAAATGGTAACAACCAAAATGCAAGAACAACAAATGAGACTTGAGAAGCAAATAAAGAAAGGGAAGCAAGACACAAATATTGATGAAATATTAGTAATAACTAGAATTAGATCCTAATCACCCCTAATACAATCAACAAAAGAGCCTACATTAACAGAATCCTCAAGAGGAAGACAACCCTCTTGCAAATTCTAGGGCTAGTTCAAAGACAACCACAAGTCTACCTTCAAGCTCACAAAATACTAGCAATATTCAATATAGTCTAAGAAATTAAAAGATGACCTAATATTTTCTATTTATACTAAGGTCTACATGATGACTAAAAAGAACCTTAGGTGCTTGGGCTCTCCACTTGTAATTGGGCCTCTTCACATGAACTTGGGCCACGATCCTTGAATACCATTTGGATAAAATTATAGGCTCTATTAGGATTTTCCAAAAAAATCATTCAAATCTTCCAAGTTCATCAAATGCATCCCAATAATTTGAATGTCCTTGGCTTGACTCCTAATGAATAGTCTTGAAGGCATAGCCATAATGTGATCAAGATCTTAACTGAAGTTGAGTACAATAACATGGACTCAGTGATGTCAGAAATAATATGGTTGATCAGATTATATGGAGAACCGGGGATAAAATTGAAGATACCAATTGAGTTACTATGTGATAACAAGGCAGCAATTCAAATTATTGAGAATCCACTATATCATGAACGGACAAAACACATTGAAATAAACTACTTGTAACGACCCGACCGATCGTTTTAAGCTCTAGCACGTCGTTCAATAGTTGGAAGTCATGAATAGCTTCATTTCAGGTATATTGACTTGTGCGTATGGTCAGAGTTGAATTTCGGGAATGTCGGAGTCAAATTGGAAAGAAAATTTTCATTGTGGTAGCCTTAAGTTGAAGAAAATGGCTAAGATTGGAATTTTGAGTAAACGACCTCGGAATCGAGATCTCAAAGTTCCAGCAGGTTCGTATGATGATTTCGGACTTGGGTGTATGTCCGAATTTAGTTTTGGATAACCCGTGAGCATTTCGGTGTAGATTGTGGAAGTTAGTATTTTTGAAAAATTTCATAAATTTGGGTTGGAAGACATTTCAGTGTTATAGATGTCCGTTTGGGATTCCGAGTCTGGAAATAGCTCCGTATGGTGATTCTGGAGTTGGGAGCGCGATCGAAAGTGAATTCGGATGTCCGGTGGTCATTTTGAAGTCATTTGGTAAAATATAGAAATTTGAAGGTTTTTGAGAAAATTCGACCGGAAGTGAAAATTTTGATATCGGGGTCGGAATGCGATTCCGAAAGTTGGGGAAAGTCCGTAATGTCGAATGTGACTTGTGTGCAAAATTTGAAGTCATTCCGGAATGATTTTGGCAAGGTTTGAGACACTTAGTCTCTTTTAAGGAAGCTTAAGTTGAAAAAGTCAATCAGATATTGACTTATGTGTTAGAGGGCTCAAAATGCAAATTTTATGGTTTGGATAGCTTCATTAGGTAATTTGGGACTTAGGAGCGTGTCCAGAATATTTTTGTGATGACCGATGTAGAATTAAGCTTGAATTGGCAAAGTTAGTATTTTGGCGAATTCCGGTTGATAGGTGAGATTTTGATCCGAGGGTCGGAATGGAATTCCGAGAGTTGCTGTAGCTTCTTTATGTCATTTTGGACTTGTCTGCAAAATTTGAGGTCATTCAGATTAGTTTTGACGTGTTTCGGCATCGGATGTGAAAGTTAGAAGTTTCAAAGTTCATAGGCTTGGATCCGAGGTGAATTTAGTATTTCTGCATTGTTTTTAGTGATTCGAAGAAACAATTAAGTTTGTGTCATATTATGGGACTTGTTAGTATACTTTGTTGGGATCCCATGTGGCTCGGATAAGTTTTGGAAGAGTTTTTGGAAGATTTTTGCCGTTTTGAGCATAAGCATGTAATGATCTAAAGGTTCATTTTTAGTTCTAGAGATCCAAATTTGATTTCGAGACTTCCGGAATTTTGATAATGAATTATAGGACTGATCTGGAAATTTTGGTTTAATTTCATCAAGTCGCGATTGGGTTTTTGACGCGAAATGTGAGTTAATTGTTTAACGAGTGAAATGAGTATCTCACTGGGCAAATGAGCTCCGAATTGAGTTTCGATTAAAGGGTTGTGTTCATATTATTATTTGTGACTCATAGGAATAAGAATCGTCTAATTCCGAATTCGTATGATGGAGTTAGAGCCATTTTAGTAAAAAATAGTTGTGCTGCAATTTAAATTGGCTGCTGATGTATTTTTTTTAGCAGCAGTGAACAGTAACCCGCGCGTGAACAGTAACCACATGAGTGAACAGTGACCACGTGCATGAATAGTACCGCGCGGGTGAACAGTAATTCCGAAAAATCTGGGCAGTGAGTTTATATCCGATTTTTGGTCATTTTCCCACCATTTTCAGTCATTTTGAGAGCTTTTGGACGGGGATTGAAGGGAGTTTCAACTGAGATCGATTGGAGGTAAGTTTTATGAGTTAAATACATGATTTTATTGAAGAATCATCCTTGAAATCCATGAAAACATAGCCAAATTATAAGAAATTAGGGCTTGAGATTGAAATTCTAAAATGGTGATTTGAGGGGGCAAATGGACTCCGATTTTTGTGAATTTGGTATGTATAGACTCGTGGCGAGATAAGGATGGTATTAATGTAAAAATTTCTGAGTTTCGAGATGTGGGCCCGGGGCTCGGGTTTTGCCAAATCCGTGAATTTTGATATTTTTCGATTGTTTTCGATTGGGTATTGTCTCTTTAGTATAATGCAACATATTCGTTGTAATTTTGGACAGATTCGTCACGCGAGGAAGCAAATTCGAAAGGCAAGGGCATCGCGGAGTAGTCTTTTGGCCGTCTTGAGGTGAGTAATGATTTTAAATGATGTCCTGAGGGTTTGAAACCCCGGATTGCACAACGTAGTGCTATGTTGAGGTGAGACACGCGTTATATGACGAGCGCGGGGTCATTTACTATTGGGGATTGTGACTTGGTCCATCCCGGTTGATATTTTATCGCGTATTTGATAAAGACTTGTTGTTTTTCACCATAATTTGGGCTTATTGCCATATTTGGGCTTCGTGCCAATTATTTGAAATCCTTTTGTGAATTTCCATCACTATTTTTCCTTACTAATTGAAATATTATTTGAACTCAGTCCAACTGAATTATACTATTTCATGAACTCAGCTATATTTATACTCAACTTGAGATTTAAATGATGTTTATAATGTTGTTTGAGCTCAGCACCATTGTTTTACTGATGCCCAAGGGGTTTATGATTATTTTCTGGACTGATTGAAGCCGAGGGACATATGTGAGGATATGTTGAGTGATGTAAGGAGGCTTTCAGGCCTTGAGTGTGATGTGTGAAGACTTTAAGGCCTTATGATATTGCGCTTGGGCTGTAGGAGCCCCTCCGGAGTCTGTACACACCCCTAGTGAGCGCAGAGTACCCAGGTGAGTTGGGAGTGGGACCGAGAGGCCGATGTTGTGTTTTGTGAGTTAGGAGTGAGANGCATCGCAGAGTAGTCTTTTGGTCGTCTTGAGGTGAGTAATGATTTTAAATGATGTCCTGAGGGTTTGAAACCCCGAATTGCACAACGTAGTACTATGTTGAGGTGAGACACGCGTTATATGATGAGCGCGGGGTCATTTACTATTGGGGATTGCGACTTGGTCCATCCCGATTGATATTTTATCGCGTATTTGATAAAGACTTGTTGTTTTTCACCATAATTTGGGCTTATTGCCATATTTGGGCTTCGTGCCAATTATTTGAAATCCTTTTGTGAATTTCCATCACTATTTTTCCTCACTAATTGAAATATTATTTGAACTCAGTCCAATTGAATTATATCATTTCATGAACTCAGCTACATTTTAAATGATGTTTATAATGTTGTTTGAGCTGAGCACCATTGTTTTACTGATGCCCAAGGGGCTTATGATTATTTTCTGGACTGATTGAGGCCGAGGGCCATATGTGAGGATATGTTGAGTGATGTAAGGAGGCTTTCAGGCCTCGAGTGTGATGTGTGAAGGCTTTAAGGCCTTATGATATTGCGCTTGGGCTGTAGGAGCCCCTCCGGAGTCTGTACACACCCCCAGTGAGCGCAGGGTACCCAGGTGAGTTGGGAGTGGGCCCGAGAGGCCGATGTTGTGTTTTGTGAGTTGGGAGTGAGCCCGAAAGGCTGATGTTGTGTGTTTTGTGAGTTGGGAGTGAGCCCGAGAGGCTGATGTTGTGTGTTGGTGAGTTGGGAGTGAGCCCGTGGGGCTGATACTGTACTGAGAGTTTGATATTGAGCCCGAGGGGCAAGTTTCTGATTATTCCTTACTTGTGGAAATTGTTTGTCTTCATTGTTTTAAAAGAGAATTATCTGATACTTCACGGTTTTATTGTGTAACTGATTATACTGCTTGAGATAGCGCTATATTGTGCCTTTATGAGATTTCATGCTTTCAGTCATTATTTATTTTTATTACTCACTGAGTTGGAGTACTCACTTTACTCCCTGCACCTCGTGTGCAGATGCAGGTAATTGTTCACCCGGTAACGGGTTTTGAGCTGATTGGAGATTTTGCCATCGTAGCTGAGCAAGGTCACCTCCAGCGTTCGCGACACCGTATCTTTTCCTTTAATTCTAAATTCCAATATGTATATTACTGGTCTTATAGTAGTGTTTAGATTCCTTAGATGCTCATGACTTGTGACACCCTGATTTCGGGCTGAGTTGGGTTGGTTCCCTGTTTTATCATTTTTCTTCCGCATTTATGATAATGTTATCTATGTTTTTGACTCATTCGTGTTAAGTAATTGTTAAAAGAGGTATTGTTAATCTGTTGGCTGGCCTTGTCTTCACGAGAGGCGCCATCACGACCGGATTTGGGATTTTGGGTCGTGACACTACCATTTCAGAAGGAAGAAAGTGCAAAAGGGATATGTGGTGCCATAGTACATACAATTTGAGGAGCAACAAGTAGACATTTTGACCAAAGTACTTGGAAGGCAACAACATGAATATCTAGTTTCCAAGCTGGGATTGCTAAATGTGTTCGCACCCTCCAGCTTGAGGGGGACTGTCAAGAGTAGTAAGACTGAAGTAGGGTAATAGTGTAAAGTTAACTTAAAGTGATGGGTGTATGTGTAATAACTAAAATTTCGTAACTATCTAGTGGTTAGTCGGTTAGTTAGGTATATAACAATAGAATAGGATTTATTACTGGTACTGTAAATTCATTTTCTCTCAAGCAAAGAAGAAGAAGCTCTTTAACTCAAAACCTTCATTGATGAGTCTCTGTGCTAAATTCAACCTATAATAACCTCGTTTGTTCCGGATATTTTTGGATGTTATAGTGAATTGTTATTATAGAGAATATATACAAAAAAATATGATATTTGGTTCTGAAAAAACTTGACTTTTATAGTGAAGTGTTGTTATATAAGGATGTTGTTATAGAGAGGTCTGACTGTATTAAGATTGAATATTGTTGGTAACATTATAGACCCTTTGTGTCTATTGGGGGACACATAAGCTCCCAAGACTAGCTAACAAATTACATGCACCTTCAGAGAGGTGTTTAACAAAAGGAGAACAACCAAGCTTATCTAGAAAAAGTTGATGCATCACGATAGGTGGAGGTGTAGCAAAAATTGATAGTTTCCTGATTCTGGATTGATTAGAGGCTTTCTTGTCTAGCATGTTTTCCACCATATTTCCTTGACAGAAATTATGTCTGATCACCATCTCCTCCTTCTTCTGGGGGATTAACAACCTGCAAGAGTGTATAATATCATTAAAAATATCATGATTTGTTGTTAATACCTATATTACCTCAGTAGAATAAATTTCTACTTCAAGTGGGTAGAGTCCATTCTGTTTTGCTATTGTGAGACCTATTTGGAGAGCTAGAAGCTCTGAGTGTAGGATGGTCACAACATGGACTTGTTGGCTGAAACTCATGATCTAGTCTCCTGAACTAGTTTTGAAGACTCCTCCTATAACGGTTGATCCTTTTTTAAAAGCACCATCAATATTGAGTTTGTGCCAGTTTCTCAGAGGCTTATGCCACCGAACCGCAATTTTTTTCTGGGCATGCATGACAACTTCATTTTCGGCAAAGAACTTATATTCCAAGGCATGATCAATCATGATTTTGACTTTTAAAACGACAGTTATATTATTATTAATGTTGTTGTTTCTATTAAGCCAGTGCCCCATAGGCCAAAGGCAAAGAAATCATCCCAAGTAATTGTGAGGCTGGGTATACTATGGTTTAAATTTTTAATGGCGAGTAACCAATTTTCATATGTGTTTTGTGGAATGTAGTGAATACCTTGGGCTTGCCAAAACTTGAGAACGAAATGGCAGTGTAAAAAGATGTGCTCGATAGTTTCTTCTGCCTCACGACATGTTGTGCATTGTTTGTCAATATTGATCCCACTATAAGCTAAGTAGGATCTTGTGGGGAGTTTATTATGTAAAGCCTGTAATATGAAGTATTTAATCTTGTTGGGGCAGTTTATTTTTCAAATCCATTTGAAGTTTTTCCTATTATGTTGAAGATTGCTAATGATGGTATAACAAGAAGTTGTGTTGAAAAGACCACTTCCACTATTTTCCCATATAGCAATATCTTTGTGGTTTTGGGTTAAAGGGATGGGAATTGTATTAATCTGTCTTTGGATGGGATCTGGAAGGTTGAAAGACAATTTGCTTAGGTTCCAAGTGTTATTAGCAATAAGATCAGTTATTTTGATAGATATCACCTTTATTGAGGGGACCCTCTATACAGTTTCTAAGGCATGTCATAGATGTAATCCATCTTGAGTTCTAGATGTCAATGTTAGAATTTTTTTTAGGAATCCAAAGAATGCCTTTGTTATAGTAATACCACCCTTTGAGGATACTTTTCCATACAAAAGAGGTATAGGTTGTGGACTTGCATGAGGAATAGGAGCAGGCCAGCGTTTTAGTCCAACAAGAGTTAATTTGTGAGATTAGGCGCCTAGAGAGATCCATTAACATAGCAAGACTTTTATCTTTAGCTGCCCTTATTCCAAGCCCACCAATTTCCTTAGGGGTGGTGATGGTTTTCTAATTAATGAGGTGAAGCTTCTTCTTTTCTTTAGTGCATCCCCAAATAAAGTCTCGTTGGATTTTATCAATCTGTTTATGAATTTTAGTGGGTAGTAAGGTATATTACATAATGTAGTTAGGGATGGACTTAAGGGTAGAGTGGGCTAACGTAGTTCTCCCTGCAATATTGAGAAATTTAGTTTTCCAACTAGCAAGATTGGCTTGCATATTATCAATAATAAATTGGAAATCCTTTGGTTTGGGATGGTGATGGAGCATAGGAAAGCCAAGATATTTCCCAATTTTTTTTTGATATTTTAAGGCCAATAAGATTGGCGTAATGCTTGGCCTTCTCATTAAGGCAGTTATTTGAAAAAATAATTTTAGACTTATTGTAGTTTATTTTTTGCCCTGATAAAGAACAAAATAATTTTAAGCAATCGGAGATACAGTCGCAACTTTTGTCATTGGCCTTTGAAATAAAGGTTAGGTCATCGGCATAGAAGAGATGAGATAATGATGGACTCTTATTTTTATACTAACGGGTCCCAACAAAGAGTATCAACTTTATGGGAGATCATATGAGAGAGCATTTCTAGACTTAGGATGAAAATGCAGGGAGATAGAGGGTCTCCTTGTCTAATTCCCCTACTAGGGATAAAAAAATTTGTGACACTCCCATTAACTAAAACTGCTATTTTGCTAGTGGAGATGCATTTCATAATAAGACAAGTTATTGACGGGGGAAAGTTGAAGTAGCGAAGAGTACGATAGACAAAGGACCATTCTAAGCGGTCAAAAACCTTTTTCAGATCAATTTTTAAGATCATATTAATTTTGAACCCTTTCATAGTACGGAAGTAATGAAGGAGCTCTTGAATAATAATAGTGTTATCAAAAGCTCTCCTATTTTTTATGAAACTGGATTGGAAAGGGATGATCAAGTGTGGTAGAAAGGGTTTGATCCTGTTAGCTATGATCTTAGTAATAAGCTTGTAGCTAGTATTATATAAGCCTATTGGTCTAAATTTTTTATATTATTAGCATTGAAAAATTTAGGGATTAAGTATAACAGGGTGTTATTAACAAGGTTAGGAATAACTTGTGTATGGAAGACACTGTGGCAAAATTGGAGTACTGAGGAGCCAACAATATCCCAATATTTCTGATAAAAGAAGGGGTACAAGCAATCCGGCCCGGGTGCCTTGAAGGGTTTAAGAGCAAAGAAGGCATCCTTAACTTCTTTTGTGCAAAGAAGTCTGTCTAAAGATGAGAGATCAATTGGGGAGAAATTGGTAGGGTCATTTTTAATACTTAGCCAATTTGTTTCTTACTGATCAGTTGTGAACAATGACTGGAAATAGGTGAAAACATGATTTTGAATGGAGGCTTGATCGTTAATCCAGTCTCCATTACTATTTTGGAGACTATTTTGTTCCTTCTTCTTCTATTGGTAGTGGATATGTGAAAAAATTTGGTATTAGCGTCACCCTCATTAATCCAAAGAATCCTAGACCGTAGTTTCCAATAGTACTCTTTCATTCAGAGGATAATATTGTATTCCTCTTTTAGTAGGGCCTCTAGCCTTTGAACAAAAGTGCTATATGAATTGTCACACCTCCTTTTTACGCTACCGCACCCCGCGAAGGGTGCGGTAAAGGGGAGTTTTTCCAATTAAAGGACAATCGAAATGGGATTTATTATTAAAAGTTGGAATTGCCACTTGAGAGATTTATGGTGTCCCAAGTCAC
>MU671696.1:155644-168161 GCA_026770625.1 Nicotiana glauca | reverse complement strand
TTATTATTATTATTATTATTTTAACAAAGAATTGCAACGTTGTGAAAACGTATCTCGAATCACGTCACAGTCAATGTACCTGTGGTTATCGACACATTTCGACTCCATTGAGATTCTGATTTGTGTCACATAAATGTGCACCTGAATTTAAGGAAGTAACTTATTAAAGACGCGCCTAAAGCGACTAGCGTATCATTATTTTGGGTAAGACCGTAAAATTTTGCTAATCGGCCCATCCCGAAGTCTAAGTACCTTTACAAACACGTATAGAGGGCCCCACAGCCTGTGTGTTTTGATTGGAGAGGCTCGTCTCATTCATTATTTTTTAAAAGAATTGCAACGTCATGGAAATGCATCCCGAACCACGTCACAATCAATGTACCCGTGATTCGTCGACGCATTTCGACTTCGTTGAAATTTAGATTTGGGTCGCATAAATGCGCACCCGAGTTTAAGAAGGTAAGATTATATAAAGTGCGCGCCTAAAGAGACTAACGCATTGTTATTTTGGGGAAAAACTGTGAAGTTCACTAAGCGGCCGATCCCGAAGTCTATCTAATTATTATATCCATTTATTGAGGGCCCCGCAACTTGTGTGTTGTATTTGGCGAGGCTCATCTCGTTTATTTTAAAAGGATCATCCTAAAGTGACTACATTCTTCTATTTTTCGTCCGTCTCTAAAATGAAAGAAGAAAAGGTCCTAATTCATTTACATGCTTACGAGTTGTTATAGTCGGGTTTCGAACACGGTTTGTTAAATCAGAAAATAGGTGCCATATGGGTAGTCCATTTGCCAACGTGGGCCCAGGTCCAACGCATGTAGTATTAAATGGGACTTGGGCCATCTTATTCCAATATTGGGCCTAGTTCAATGTTCAATTCGCAGAAACGGATTCGAGTTCGATATAGCATACACAGGTTATCGCCAATTGCATTACATGATGAAGCTAAACACAATATTTCAAAATTTGAGCAAGTGGGCTGCCTACAATTATTATCTACCTATTGCTGACAATATTGAAACCTCTATAACTAGGGAACCAACGAGTTTCAACAGGCAGATTAAAAATAAAAAAACACATGCTATCTTCATCTTGTTCCAATTATTTAACTAGACAACTTGACAATAATAGGCATGCTTAACTTATTCGAGAAAGTACAGTTAACTTGGAAGTTTGACTTCTAAGTCCATGCTACTGAAATTAGTATTAAATTACTAAATTTACAACTAAGAAAGCAACATTTCTAGTCCAATACAGTCATTATCAGATGCAAAATCCACAATCCACATACTTTATTGAATTACAAAAATAGAGTATACAATTACTTATTGCTTATCTACTAAATTACAGATACACTAAGTATTTAACTACTCGGGCATTTCTTTCACTTTTTACAGCTACATCACAGTGTGACTCGAAAGTGTACCTGGTATAGGAAGCAAAAGAAGAGGAAGATCAGCAGAACAACAGTAGCATACAACAACCAGCAACAAACAACAACAACCAATAGCAACCAGTAATACTCAGTGATAGATTTTAAAACCCAGGACTCCAACAGAACCTAATGAAACAGTAGCAAATCACCCACAGCAAACTCAGAAAACCAAGTGACAATCACAGGCAGAAACAGAAGGGAACCAGATGCAAGAGATGCAATAGAACAGTTCTGATTCTCTGTTCCTTAACATCAAAACAGAAACTCTCTCAAACTACCTGAACTTTTAGTGTAAAAATTCAGCCTAGACTCTCTGAAAAATAACAGTAAGAAAACAGCCTACTTAAACTTTTTTATCTCTGAATTCTTGTTAGAAAATCCAGCCTATTTTTCACTCTATAATTACTGAACTCTTTGAGGTAAAAGCCATCCCTTTTTCTATCAAAATTCCTTCCATTTATAACCAAAAAAACAGACCCTATCACACTGCCTAGAAACACTCAGATTTTTTATTCTGCCTATACTCGTTGAATTCTCACTCCTAAGTGTCTTTCTTGTATGAAACTATTTGGTTCCCCACACTTACATGTTTTGTCCCCTATTGTTTCAATCAAGAGTCATGGGGTGATTAAAGTATTCCTATTAATTCCTCATGCTCTTATGTCTTGTTCCCCATTGCTTTTAACTAATGACATTTATTACCACCTGACAGACCCTTAAGTTCAAACTACTTGCAGGCCTGTAAAATCCACAAGTTACCCCCTTAAACCCTTGGAAATTACTGCATTACCCTAAACCTGTTAGCCTGTTATTAAATCTATATAAGTTCAAACCCAACAATTGACCAAAACTGATTTCTAACTATCTCCTAATTGATCAACTAAATTACTACAGCTATATCCAATTCCTAAACGAGTTCAGACAGTAGACTCAAAGCAGAAGGTCAAGATCAAAATCAGGAATGAGTTGATCATATTGGGAACCAATCCTGATCAACTCAAACCAACTAATCAATCAGGTATTTGCTAAAGTCAAGCTAAAATTGAAGCATTTATGAATCAAGACGTGAGGTTCAAGTGAACAACCAAAGAGCAACAAAGTGCAACATATAAATGAATCGGCTTCTTGGTTTCAAAGATGAAAACATAACACACCAGCAGGTTCATTTCAATACAATAATGTCACAGAAAAGAGGCAAGATAGTAAGCACACTCAAATGAACAGAAATAGACTACTATCATGCTTTTCTAATTTTTTAAGCAAATTAATTGACGACACTTGTTTAATCTATTACACATACACAATTGGTAACAAACAAACAGAATCAAACATACAAACAAGGTGATTCATGTGGCTTTGGACAGGAGCAGGGGACTTATGAAACTAATTATTCGACGACATTATTCAAATCGAATATATAGTTTATAACACATGTTTAACAATGAACATAAGAAGAGTCGACCAAATAAAAGGTCTGGAGATGGACAGAATAATTGACACAAAAATTGAAAAATCAATTAAAACTAAACTAAACACATAAACAGATATTAAGAACACAAATAGAACAAAGGGAGAGGAAAAATTACCTTCGAAACTCAAAATTTAGACGACCCAGGTTTGAACTCAGACTCGGACACCTTTGAGGTCAAACGGGCCTTAATTGAGTGTTCTTAACTAAGAACACTTTGACTAAGGTCCATTGAACACCCAAAACCTCATTAATTTGAACAGATTCCAGGTTTGGGTCTTTTAGGGTTCTTGAGGTTCGATTTGGGTTTCGAGTGTTTCTATCCAGATTCGAACGGAACCAAAGGCATTTAGGGTGTGAGGGAGCTCAGGGGGAGGTTTGGTATGAGTTTGGGCTTGGTTGTGGTAAGTTACGGTTTGGCTCGAATCTTCGATTGAAGATTCGAGAAGTTCCAGGAAGATTCGACCTAAACGGTTGGTAGATTTGGAACCAGGGTGGTCAGATGGTTAAGGGGTGTTAGTATGGTGGCCATCGAACTTCAGGCCACCGGGTTTCCGACGAAGGGGAAGGGCGGCTAGGGTTTCGAGAGGGGTCGTCTCTGAGAGAGACGATGAAGAGATGAGGGGCTTTGCTAGGGGGGTGGGGGTGAGGTGAATGTTGAGAATATATAGTAGGGGGAGTAATTAATCCTGGCCGTTGGATCATTAATGATCAACGGCCCGGATCTGTTACTTAAATGAAACGGCACCGTGTGGCTTAAGTTGGGGACTGGGTTGGCCCGGGGGTGAAGTGGATCGGGTCGTGGGGAGGCCTTGAGACCGTTAGATCAAGGGGAATGAATGGCTCAGATCTGAGACGCCTATACGGCGTCATTTGGACCTCTGAGAGACCAAGTGTATTGGACCGGGTGTGTGGGGTGTTTTGGGCCTGATTTTGGGTCCAAAAAAGTGGCCCAGTTCCATTTTTCTTCATTTTCTTCCTTTCTTTTATTTCCCTTCTTTAATTCCTAATTACCAAAATTCCTAAATTAAATTGTAATATCAAAAAATTAAACTACAAAATATTAATTAACCCTAATCAACAATTAACACACAAAACTAGTCATTAATTAAAAACAAAATCACACAATGATGATAAACATACAAAAATACATATTTTTTGTGATTTTCCTCTTTTAAAACCAAATTATGGTTTGATTAATTCCTAAGTGCACAATTATATCCTGAATGTGCATGCAACATATATTTTTTGTATTTTTTAATTAATTATAACAAAATAACCATTTACGGACAAAACATAGATAATTATCCAAAAAATGCCACGCAGAAAATTGTCAAAATTGTACACACGGCAATTTGTTTTTTTTTTGATTTCTTTTGGAGTAGTTTTCGTGAAGCAAAAATCACGTGCTCACAGCTGCCCCTCTTTGTCCAAAAGCACAAAGAGTTTTCGTACAAAGATAAAGTGAGCGGATTCGAGCGATTTTTGCCTGTTGGAATAATCCGTATGAAGCATTTTTTGAAAAAGTTTTAACCGAACCTTTGCTTCGAAGGTTTCCTACATATCCCTGGATAAAAGGGAATCAGGTTAATGTAGTTCGGGAAGTTTTGGTAGCAGGGACTACCATGAGACTGCAATTTTGTTGTTACTGCTACTACATGCTGTTATTACTGCTTACCGACCTCCTTGTTACACCGTGCTAAAAAAAAAACAAGAAGCTAGACTAAACTAGGAATTACAAATCTTATCTATCTTCGACTTGCTCTTGTTGCCGTGCTTTCTTGTCGGCTTGTGTTTCCTCCGGTGCTTCTTTCTTCCGAAAACTGCTGGGGACGACACTGGCCTTTTGCTTTTTCTGAATACAAGTTTCATCATTTTGTTTTTTCCGCTGGGGATAATACTGGTTCAAAGACCGCTTCGCTTGGAATTCGTCATATCTTTTTTTTTTGCTTTCTGCACTTGAATTTATACTAGGTATTTTTGTTGTAACCTTCTGCCTTCCGGTGGGTTACTGATTTCACTGTAAAGACCGAAATGTAATGCCTCCGTTCTACGGGCGGGTTCCCGAATGCAACAACTTTAAAAGTAACACCTCCGTTCTATGGGCGGGCTACCGAATGCTGCAACTTAAAAGTAACACCTCCGTTCTACGGGCGGGCTCCCGAATGTAACAACTTTGACAGTAACACCTCCGTTCTACGGGCGGGCTCCCGAATGCAACAATTTAAAAGTAACACCTCCGTTCTACGGACGGGCCCCCGAATGATACAACTTAAAGTAACACCTCCGTTCTACGGGCGGGCTCCTGAATGCAACAACTTAAAAAGCAACACCTCAGTTCTACAAGCGGTCTCCTGAATGCAGCAACTGAAACGTAACACCTCCGTTCTACGGGCGGGCTCCCGAATGCAACAACTTAAAAAACACCTCTGTTCTACGGGCGGGCTCCCGAATGCAACAACTTAAGAAGTAACACCTCCGTTCTACGGGCGGGCTCCCGAATGCAGCAACTTAAAAGTAACACCTCCGTTCTACGGGCGGGCTCCCGAATGCAGCAACTTAAAAGTAACACCTCCGTTCTACGGGCGGGCTCCCAAATGCAACAACTGAAAAGTAACAACTCTGTTGTACGGGCGGGCTCCCGAATGCAACAACTTAAAAAGCAACACCTCCGTTCTACGGGCGGGCTCCTAAATGCAACAACTGAAACGTAACACCTCCGTTCTACAGGCGGGCACCCGAATGCAACAACTTAAAGTAACACCTCCGTTCTACGGGCGGGCTCCCGAATGCAACAACTAAAAAAGTAACACCTCCGTTCTACGGGCGGGCTCCCGAATGCAACAACTGAAACGTAACACCTCCGTTCTAAAGGCGGGCTCCCGAATGCAACAACTGAAACGTAACACCTCCGTTCTAAAGGCGGGCTCCCGAATGCAACAACTGAAACGTAACACCTCCGTTCTAAAGGCGGGCTCCCGAATGCAACAACTGAAACGTAACACCTCCGTTCTAAAGGCGGGCTCCCGAATGCAACAACTGAAACGTAACACCTCCGTTCTAAAGGCGGGCTCCCGAATGCAACAACTGAAACGTAACACCTCCGTTCTAAAGGCGGGCTCCCGAATGCAACAACTGAAACGTAACACCTCCGTTCTAAAGGCGGGCTCCCGAATGCAACAACTGAAACGTAACACCTCCGTTCTAAAGGCGGGCTCCCGAATGCAACAACTGAAACGTAACACCTCCGTTCTAAAGGCGGGCTCCCGAATGCAACAACTGAAACGTAACACCTCCGTTCTAAAGGCGGGCTCCCGAATGCAACAACTGAAACGTAACACCTCCGTTCTAAAGGCGGGCTCCCGAATGCAACAACTGAAACGTAACACCTCCGTTCTAAAGGCGGGCTCCCGAATGCAACAACTGAAACGTAACACCTCCGTTCTAAAGGCGGGCTCCCGAATGCAACAACTGAAACGTAACACCTCCGTTCTAAAGGCGGGCTCCCGAATGCAACAACTGAAACGTAACACCTCCGTTCTAAAGGCGGGCTCCCGAATGCAACAACTGAAACGTAACACCTCCGTTCTAAAGGCGGGCTCCCGAATGCAACAACTGAAACGTAACACCTCCGTTCTAAAGGCGGGCTCCCGAATGCAACAACTGAAACGTAACACCTCCGTTCTAAAGGCGGGCTCCCGAATGCAACAACTGAAACGTAACACCTCCGTTCTAAAGGCGGGCTCCCGAATGCAACAACTGAAACGTAACACCTCCGTTCTAAAGGCGGGCTCCCGAATGCAACAACTGAAACGTAACACCTCCGTTCTAAAGGCGGGCTCCCGAATGCAACAACTGAAACGTAACACCTCCGTTCTAAAGGCGGGCTCCCGAATGCAACAACTGAAACGTAACACCTCCGTTCTAAAGGCGGGCTCCCGAATGCAACAACTGAAACGTAACACCTCCGTTCTAAAGGCGGGCTCCCGAATGCAACAACTGAAACGTAACACCTCCGTTCTAAAGGCGGGCTCCCGAATGCAACAACTGAAACGTAACACCTCCGTTCTAAAGGCGGGCTCCCGAATGCAACAACTGAAACGTAACACCTCCGTTCTAAAGGCGGGCTCCCGAATGCAACAACTGAAACGTAACACCTCCGTTCTAAAGGCGGGCTCCCGAATGCAACAACTGAAACGTAACACCTCCGTTCTAAAGGCGGGCTCCCGAATGCAACAACTGAAACGTAACACCTCCGTTCTAAAGGCGGGCTCCCGAATGCAACAACTGAAACGTAACACCTCCGTTCTAAAGGCGGGCTCCCGAATGCAACAACTGAAACGTAACACCTCCGTTCTAAAGGCGGGCTCCCGAATGCAACAACTGAAACGTAACACCTCCGTTCTAAAGGCGGGCTCCCGAATGCAACAACTGAAACGTAACACCTCCGTTCTAAAGGCGGGCTCCCGAATGCAACAACTGAAACGTAACACCTCCGTTCTAAAGGCGGGCTCCCGAATGCAACAACTGAAACGTAACACCTCCGTTCTAAAGGCGGGCTCCCGAATGCAACAACTGAAACGTAACACCTCCGTTCTAAAGGCGGGCTCCCGAATGCAACAACTGAAACGTAACACCTCCGTTCTAAAGGCGGGCTCCCGAATGCAACAACTGAAACGTAACACCTCCGTTCTAAAGGCGGGCTCCCGAATGCAACAACTGAAACGTAACACCTCCGTTCTAAAGGCGGGCTCCCGAATGCAACAACTGAAACGTAACACCTCCGTTCTAAAGGCGGGCTCCCGAATGCAACAACTGAAACGTAACACCTCCGTTCTAAAGGCGGGCTCCCGAATGCAACAACTGAAACGTAACACCTCCGTTCTAAAGGCGGGCTCCCGAATGCAACAACTGAAACGTAACACCTCCGTTCTAAAGGCGGGCTCCCGAATGCAACAACTGAAACGTAACACCTCCGTTCTAAAGGCGGGCTCCCGAATGCAACAACTGAAACGTAACACCTCCGTTCTAAAGGCGGGCTCCCGAATGCAACAACTGAAACGTAACACCTCCGTTCTAAAGGCGGGCTCCCGAATGCAACAACTGAAACGTAACACCTCCGTTCTAAAGGCGGGCTCCCGAATGCAACAACTGAAACGTAACACCTCCGTTCTAAAGGCGGGCTCCCGAATGCAACAACTGAAACGTAACACCTCCGTTCTAAAGGCGGGCTCCCGAATGCAACAACTGAAACGTAACACCTCCGTTCTAAAGGCGGGCTCCCGAATGCAACAACTGAAACGTAACACCTCCGTTCTAAAGGCGGGCTCCCGAATGCAACAACTGAAACGTAACACCTCCGTTCTAAAGGCGGGCTCCCGAATGCAACAACTGAAACGTAACACCTCCGTTCTAAAGGCGGGCTCCCGAATGCAACAACTGAAACGTAACACCTCCGTTCTAAAGGCGGGCTCCCGAATGCAACAACTGAAACGTAACACCTCCGTTCTAAAGGCGGGCTCCCGAATGCAACAACTGAAACGTAACACCTCCGTTCTAAAGGCGGGCTCCCGAATGCAACAACTGAAACGTAACACCTCCGTTCTAAAGGCGGGCTCCCGAATGCAACAACTGAAACGTAACACCTCCGTTCTAAAGGCGGGCTCCCGAATGCAACAACTGAAACGTAACACCTCCGTTCTAAAGGCGGGCTCCCGAATGCAACAACTGAAACGTAACACCTCCGTTCTAAAGGCGGGCTCCCGAATGCAACAACTGAAACGTAACACCTCCGTTCTAAAGGCGGGCTCCCGAATGCAACAACTGAAACGTAACACCTCCGTTCTAAAGGCGGGCTCCCGAATGCAACAACTGAAACGTAACACCTCCGTTCTAAAGGCGGGCTCCCGAATGCAACAACTGAAACGTAACACCTCCGTTCTAAAGGCGGGCTCCCGAATGCAACAACTGAAACGTAACACCTCCGTTCTAAAGGCGGGCTCCCGAATGCAACAACTGAAACGTAACACCTCCGTTCTAAAGGCGGGCTCCCGAATGCAACAACTGAAACGTAACACCTCCGTTCTAAAGGCGGGCTCCCGAATGCAACAACTGAAACGTAACACCTCCGTTCTAAAGGCGGGCTCCCGAATGCAACAACTGAAACGTAACACCTCCGTTCTAAAGGCGGGCTCCCGAATGCAACAACTGAAACGTAACACCTCCGTTCTAAAGGCGGGCTCCCGAATGCAACAACTGAAACGTAACACCTCCGTTCTAAAGGCGGGCTCCCGAATGCAACAACTGAAACGTAACACCTCCGTTCTAAAGGCGGGCTCCCGAATGCAACAACTGAAACGTAACACCTCCGTTCTAAAGGCGGGCTCCCGAATGCAACAACTGAAACGTAACACCTCCGTTCTAAAGGCGGGCTCCCGAATGCAACAACTGAAACGTAACACCTCCGTTCTAAAGGCGGGCTCCCGAATGCAACAACTGAAACGTAACACCTCCGTTCTAAAGGCGGGCTCCCGAATGCAACAACTGAAACGTAACACCTCCGTTCTAAAGGCGGGCTCCCGAATGCAACAACTGAAACGTAACACCTCCGTTCTAAAGGCGGGCTCCCGAATGCAACAACTGAAACGTAACACCTCCGTTCTAAAGGCGGGCTCCCGAATGCAACAACTGAAACGTAACACCTCCGTTCTAAAGGCGGGCTCCCGAATGCAACAACTGAAACGTAACACCTCCGTTCTAAAGGCGGGCTCCCGAATGCAACAACTGAAACGTAACACCTCCGTTCTAAAGGCGGGCTCCCGAATGCAACAACTGAAACGTAACACCTCCGTTCTAAAGGCGGGCTCCCGAATGCAACAACTGAAACGTAACACCTCCGTTCTAAAGGCGGGCTCCCGAATGCAACAACTGAAACGTAACACCTCCGTTCTAAAGGCGGGCTCCCGAATGCAACAACTGAAACGTAACACCTCCGTTCTAAAGGCGGGCTCCCGAATGCAACAACTGAAACGTAACACCTCCGTTCTAAAGGCGGGCTCCCGAATGCAACAACTGAAACGTAACACCTCCGTTCTAAAGGCGGGCTCCCGAATGCAACAACTGAAACGTAACACCTCCGTTCTAAAGGCGGGCTCCCGAATGCAACAACTGAAACGTAACACCTCCGTTCTAAAGGCGGGCTCCCGAATGCAACAACTGAAACGTAACACCTCCGTTCTAAAGGCGGGCTCCCGAATGCAACAACTGAAAAGTAACACCTCCGTTCTATGGGCGGGCTCCCGAATGCAACAACTGAAAAGTAACACCTCCGTTCTACGGGCGGGATCCCGAATGCAACAACTGAAACGTAATACCTCCGTTCTACGGGCGGGCTCCCGAATGCAACAACTTAAAGTAACACCTCCGTTCTACGGGCAGGCTCCCGAATGCAACAACTTAAAGTAACACCTCTGTTCTACGGGCGGGCTCCCGAATGCAATAACTGAAATGTAACACCTTCATTCTACGGGCGGGCTCCCGAATGCAACAACTTAAATAACACCTCCGTTCTACGGGCGGGCTCCCGAATGCAACAACTTAAAAAGTAACAACTCCGTTCTATGGGTGGGCTATCGAATGCAACAACTTTGACAGTAACACCTCCGTTCTACGGGCGGGCTCCCAAATGCAACAACTTAAAGTAACACCTCCGTTCTACGAGCGGGCTCCCGAATGCAACAGCTTAAAAAGTAACACCTCCGTTCTATGGGTGGGCTCCCGAATGCAACAACTTAAACGTAACACCTCCGTTCTACGGGCGGGCTCTCGACTTCAACAACTTAAAAGTAACACCTTCATTCTATGGGAGGGCTCCCGAACGCAACAATTTAAAAGTAACACCTCCGTTCTACGAGCGGGCTCCCGAATGCAATAACTTAAAGTAACACCTCCATTCTACGGGCGGGCTCCCGAATGCAACAACTTAAAAAGTATCACCTATGTTCTACGGGCGAGCTCTCGAATGCAACAACTGAAACGTAACACCTCCGTTGTACGGGCGATCTCCCGAATGCAACAACTGAAAAGTAACACCTCCGTTCTACGGGCGGGCTCCTGAATGCAACAACTGAAAATTAACACCTCCGTTCTACGGGCGGGCTCCCGAATGCAACAATTGAAACGTAACACCTCCGTTCTACGGGTGGGCTCCCGAATGCAACAACTGAAAAGTAACACCTCCGTTCTACAGGCGGGCTCCCGAATGCAACAACTGAAACGTAACACTTCCGTTCTATGGGCGGGCTCCGGAATGCAACAACTTAAAGTAACACCTCCATTCTACGGGCGGGCTCCCGAATGCAACAACTTAAAAGTAACACATCCGTTCTACGGGCGGGCTCCCGAATGCAACAACTTAAAAGTAACACATCCGTTCTACGGGCGGGCTCCCGAATGCAACAACTTAAAGTAACACCTCCGTTCTACGGGTGGGCTCCCGAATGCAACAATTTAAAAAGTAACACCTCCGTTCTATGGGCAGGCTCTCGAGTGCAACAACTGAACCGTAACACCTCCGTTCTACGGGCAGGCTCCCGAATGCAACAACTGAAAAGTAACACCTCCGTTCTACGGGCGGGCTCCCGAATGCAACAACTGAAAAGTAACACCTCTGTTCTACGGGCGGCCTCCCGAATGCAACAACTGAAAAGTAACACCTCCATTCTACGGGCGGGCTCCCGAATGCAACAACTGAAATGTTACACCTCCGTTCTAAAAGCAGGCTACTGAATGCATTAACTGAAAAGTAACACCTCCGTTCTATGGGCGGGCTCCCGAATGCAATAACTGAAAAGTAACACCTCCGTTCTACGGGCGGGCTCCCGAATGCAATAACTGAAAAGTAACACCTCCGTTCTACGGGCGGGCTCCCGAATGCAACAACTGAAACGTAACACTTCCGTTCTATGGGCGGGCTCCCGAATGCAACAACTTAAAGTAACACCTCCGTTCTACGGGCGGGCTCCCGAATGCAACAACTTAAAAAGTAACACCTCCGTTCTACGGGCGGGCTCCCGAATGCAATAACTGAAACGTAACACCTCCGTTCTACGGGCGGGCTACCAAATGCAACAACTTAAAGTTACACCTCCGTTCTACGGGCGGGCTCCCGAATGCAATAACTTAAAAAGTAACACCTCCATTCTACGGGAGGGCTCCCGAATGCAACAACTTTGACAGTAACACCTCCGTTCTACGGGCGGGCTCCCGAATTCAACAACTTAAAGTAACACCTCCGTTCTACGGACGGGCTCCCGAATGCAACAACTTAAAAAGTAACACCTCCATTCTATGGGCTCCCGAATGAAACAACTTAAAAAGTTACACCTCCGTTCTACGGGCGGGCTCCCGAATGCAACAATTGAAACGTAACACCTCCGTTCTACGGCGGGCTCCCGACTTCAACAACTTAAAAGTAACACCTCCGTTCTTCGGGCGGGCTCCCGAATGCAACAATTTAAAAGTAACACCTCCGTTCTATGGGCGGGCTCCTGAATGCAACAACTTAAAGTAACACCTCCGTTCTACGGGCAGGCTCCCGAATGCAACAACTT
>MU671696.1:115898-141170 GCA_026770625.1 Nicotiana glauca | reverse complement strand
ATATGCTGACGCTTTGCTTTTGTATAAAGTTTTATTTTTGCCTTTAAAGGTTGCCTAGCATTGAAAACTATTTTAGTTGCGAATCTGCATAAAGGACGAAGCTATAATGGCAGACATATTTGAAGCATTCAGTACCGATATGATATTGTTGCAAGCAGAAGGTGAAGATACCAAGGCAAATGTGGTACGAAAAAATTTGTTGGTTAATCTGGGAAGAACTTTCAACCTTCTTCCAAATTCAACCTCTGCTTCTAGCTCAAACCGAAATATTTGCTTAACCATATCCCCTTGCCCAGCTCCTACTTATGCAATCTCTACACAAGTTCCATCAACCTGCAACCCCAATGAAGGTCATGATACAGAAGAATGCCTAGCATTAAAACATAAGATTTAGAATTTAATTGATGCTTGTCACACCTCCTTTTTCCGGCTACCGCACCCCGCGAAGGGCGTGGTAAAGGGGAGTTTTTCCAGTTAAAGGACAATCGAAACGGGATTTATTATTAAATGTTGGAATCGCCACTTGAGAGATTTATGGTGTCCCAAGTCACCGATTTGAATCCCGAATCGAGGAAAATGTTGATTCCATATTACAGTCTACGAATCAAAAATCTGGATAAGGAATTCTGTTAACCCGGGAGAAGGTGTTAGGCATTCCCGAGTTCCGTGGTTCTAGCACGGTCGCTCAACTATCATATCCGTCTTATTTATCTAGTTTTAACAATTATGCACTTATATGCAAGTTATAACTCTTTTACCGCTTTTATTATTATTATTATTATTATTATTATTATTATTATTATTATTATTATTTTAACAAAGAATTGCAACGTTGTGAAAACGTATCTCGAATCACGTCACAATCAATGTACCCGTGGTTATCGACACATTTCGACTCCACTGAGATTTGGATTTGGGTCACATAAATGTACACCCGAATTTAAGGAAGTAACTTATTAAAGACGCGCCTAAAGCGACTAGCGTATCATTATTTTGGGTAAGACCGTAAAATTTTGCTAATCGGCCCATCTCGAAGTCTAAGTACCTTTACAAACACGTATAGAGGGCCCCGCAGCCTATGTGTTTTGTTTGGCGAGGCTCGTCTCATTCATTATTTTTTTAAAGGATTGAAACGTCATGGAAATGCATCCCGAACCACGTCACAATCAATGTACCCGTGATTCGTCGACGCATTTTGACTTCGTTGAGATTTAGATTTGGGTCGCATAAATGCGCACCCGAGTTTAAGAAGGTAAGGTTATTTAAAGTGCGCGCCTAAAGAGACTAACGCATTGTTATTTTGGGGAAAAACCGTGAAGTTCACTAAGCGGCTGATCCCGAAGTCTATCCAATTATTATATCCATTTATTAAGGGCCTCGCAACTTGTGTGTTGTATTTGGCGAGGCTCATCTTGTTTATTTTAAAAGGATCATCTTAAAGTGACTACATTCTTCTATTTTTCGTCCGTCTCTAAAATGAAAGAAGAAAAGGTCCTAATTCATTTACATGCTTACGAGTTGTTATAGTCGGGTTTTGAACACGGTTTGTTAAATCAAAAAATAGGTGCCATATGGGCAGTCTGTTTGCCAACGTGGGCCCAGGTCCAACGCATGTAGTATTAAATGGGACCTGGGCTATCTTATTCCAATATTGGGCCTAGTTCAATGTTCAATTCGCAGAAACGGATTCAAGTTCGATTTAGCATACACAGGTTATCGCCAATTGCATTACATGATGAAGCTAAACACAATATTTCAAATTTTGAGCAAGTGGGTTGCCTACAATTATTATCTACCTATTGCTGACAATATTGAAACCTCTATAACTAGGGAACCAACGAGTTTCAACAGGCAGATTAAAAATTAAAAAACTCATGCTATCTTCATCTTGTTCCAATTATTTAACTAGACAACTTGACAATAATGGGCATGCTTAACTTATTCGAGAAAGTACAGTTAACTTGGAAGTTTGACTTCTAAGTCCATGATAATGAAATTAGGATTAAATTACTAAATTTACAACTAAGAAAGCAACATTTCTGGTCCAATACAGTCATTATCAGATGCAAAATCTACAATCCACATACTTCATTGAATTACAAAAATAGAGTATACAATTACTTATTGCTTATCTACTAAATTACAGATACACTAAGTATTTAACTACTCGAGCATTTCTTTCACTTTTTACAGCTACATCACAGTGTGACGCGAAAGTGTACCTGGTATAGGAAGCAAAAGAAGAGGAATATCAGCAGAACAACAGTAGCATACAACAGCCAGCAACAAACAGCAACAACCAATAGCAACCAGTAATACTCAGTGACAGATTTTAAAACCCAGGACTCCAACAGAACCCAATGAAACAGTAGCAGATCACCCACAGCAAACTCAGAAAACCAAGTGACAATCACAGGCAGAAACAAAAGGGAACAAGATGCAAGAGATGCAATAGAACAGTTTTGATTCTCTATTCCTTAACACCAAAACAGAAACACTCTCAAACTACCTGAACTTTTTGGGTAAAAATTCAGCCTAGACTCTCTGAAAAATAACTGTAAGAAAGCAGCCTACTTAAACTTTTTTATCTCTGAATTCTTGTTAGAAAATCCAGCCTATTTTTCACTCTATAATTACTGAACTCTTTGAGGTAAAATCCAGCCCTTTTTCTATCAAAATTCCTTCTATTTATAACCAAAAAAACAGACCCTCTCACACTGCCTAGAAACACTCAGATTTTTTATTCTGCCCATACCCCTTGAATTCCCACTCCTAAGTGTCTTTCTTGTATGAAACTATTTGGTTCCCCACACTTACATATTTTGTCCCCTATTGTTTCAATCAAGAGTCATGGGGTGATTAAAGTATTCCTATTAATTCCCCATGTTCTTATGTCTTGTTCCCCATTGCTTTTAACTAATGACATTTATTACCACCTGACAGACCCTTAAGTTCAAACTACTTGCACGCCTGTAAAATCCCCAAGTTACCCCCCTTAAACCCTTGGAAATTACTGCATTACCCTAAACCTGTTAGCCTGTTATTAAATCTATATAAGTTCAAACCCAACAATTGACCAAGGCTGATTTCTAACTATCTCCTGATTGATCAACTAAATTACTGCAGCTATATCCAATTCCTAAACGAGTTCAGCCAGTAGACTCAAAGCAGAAGGTCAAGATCAAAATCAGGAATGAGTTAATCATATTGGGAACCAATCCTGATCAACTCAAACCAACTAATCAATCAGGTATTTGCTAAAGTCAAGCTAAAATTGAAGCATTTATGAATCAAGATGTGAGGTTCAAGTGAACAACCAAAGAGCAAAAAAGTGCAACATATAAATGAACCGGCTGCTTGGTTTCAAAGATGAAAACTGAACACACCAGCATGTTTATTTCAATACAATAATGGCACAGAAAAGAGGCAAGATAGTAAGCAAATTAATTAACGACTATCATGCTTTTCTAGTTTTTTAAGCAAATTAATTGACGACACTTATTTAATCTATTACACATACAAAATTGGTAACAAACAAACAGAATCAAACATACAAACAGGGTGATTCATGTGGCTTTGGACAGGAGCAGGGGACTTATGAAACTAATTATTCGATGACATTATTCAAATCGAATATATAGTTTATAACACATGTTTAACAATGGACAGAAGAAGAGTCGACCAAATAAAAGGTCTGGAGATGGACAGAATAATTGACATAAAAATTGAAAAATTAATTAAAACTAAACTAAACACAAAAATAGATATTAAGAACACAAATAGAACAAAGGAAGAGGAAAAATTACCTTCGAAACTCAAAATTTAGACGACCCGGGTTTGAACTCAGACTCGGACACCTTTGAGGTTAAACGGGCCTTAATCGAGTGTTCTCAACTAAGAACACTTCGACTAAGGTCCATTGAACACCTAAAACCTCATTAATTTGAACAGATTCCAGGTTTGGGTCTTTTAGGGTTCTTGAGGTTCGATTTGGGGTTCGAGTGTTTCTAGCCAGATTCGAACATAACCAAATGCATTTAGGGTGTGAGGGAGGTCAGGGGGAGGTCTGGTATGAGTTTGGGCTTGGTTGTGGTAAGTTATAGTTTGGCTCAAATCTTTGATTGAAGATTCGAGAAGTTCCAGGAAGATTCGACCTAAACGGTTGGTGGATTTGGAACCAGGGTGGTCAGATGGTTAAGGGGTGTTAGTATGGTGGCCATCGAACTTCAGGCCGCCGGGTTTCCGGTGAAGGGGAAATGGGGCGACTAGGGTTTCGAGAGGTGTCGTCTCTGAGAGAGACGATGAAGAGACGAGGGGCTTGGCTGGGGAGGGGGGGTGAGGTAAATGTTGAGAATATATAGTAGGGGGAGTAATTAATCCTGGCCGTTGGATCATTAATGATCAACGGCCCGGATCTGTTACTTAAATGAAACGGCACTGTGTGGCTTAAGTTGGGGACTAGGTTGGCCCGGGGGGTGAAGTGGATCGGGTCGTGGGGAGGCCTTGAGACCGTTAGATCAAGAGGAATGAATGGCTCAGATCTGAGATGCCTATACGACGTCGTTTGGACCTCTGAGAGACCAGGTGTATTGGACCGGGTGTGTGGGGTGTTTTGGGCCTGATTTTGGGTCCAAAAAAGTAGCCCAGTTCCGTTTTTCTTCATTTTCTTCCTTTCCTTTATTTCCCTTCTAATTACCAAAATTCCTAAAATTGTAATATCAAAAAATTAAACTACAAAATATTAATTAACCCTAATCAACAATTAACACACAAGACTAGTCATTAATTAAAAATAAAATCACACAATGATGATAAACATTCAAAAATATCTATTTTTGTGATTTTCCTCTTTTAAAACCAATTATGGTTTGATTAATTCCTAAGTGCATAATTAGATCTGAGTGTGCATGCAATATATATTTTTTGTATTTTTTAATTAATTATAACAAAATAAACATTTACGGACAAAACATAGATAATTATCCAAAAAATGCCACGCAGAAAATTGTCAAAATTGTACACACGGCAATTTATTTTATTTTTTGATTTCTTTTGGAGTAGTTTTCATAAAGCAAAAATCACGTGCTCACATGAATAATTAGGATATTGTTGGATTCCTTGAAGTCTAGCAAGTATCTTACCTTTTTTTAAAAATGTCACCAAAAGTGTAAGACTTCCAAGATTGAATTTTATTAGTGAAGACATTTGCAGCACTGCATAAATTGATACTTCTCCAACTTTCCTTAACAATGTCTCTAAATTGAGGGTGGCTGCACCAAATTGTTTCTAGTCTAAATGGCTTGGAGAGATGGGAAGAAGTTTTAGGGATAAGTTCAACTAAGAGGGGGTTATGATCTGAGTAGGTTTTTGTAGGTGTATTATAGAGACTTTAGGAAATAAACTAAGCCATTCTTCATTAGCAAAAAATTTATCAAGTCGTTCCATAATAAGACCTTTACTACTTTTCCTATGGTTAGACCAAGTGTATGTACCCCTTAAAGCCTAGGTCCTAGCACGATTTCGGTTTATAGGAGTGCCACCAAATTTTTCGTTTGCTGACATAACATCATTAAAATCGTCTCCTGCTAACCAATGGCCTTTATAAGTTTCAAAAGTTGAGGGAAGATTATTCCAAAGAATATTACGGAAGGACCTATTAGTACTAACATAAATGGAGGTAAATGTAATAATCCGACCGATCGTTTCATGAGTTACCACTCCATGTTCCCCATTTATGCTTCTTTCTGATTTGTATATTTATGTTATGTGGTATCGGGTTAGTCGGTTCGAATCCGAAAGGGTTTTGAAAAGTAATGAGACACTTAGTCTTTTTTGAGTAAGCTTAGTTTGAAAAAGTCAATCGGATGTTGACTTATGTGAAAAAGGGCTCGGATGTGAATTTTGATGGTTCAGATAGCTTCAAGAGATGATTTAGGATTTGGGAGTGTGATTGGAACATGTTTTGGAGGTCCGTAGTAGATTTAGGCTTGAATTGGCGAAATCGAAATTGTGGCATTTTTCGGTTAATATGTGAGATTTTGATATAGGGATCAGAATAGATTTCCGGGAGTTGAAATAGGACCGTTGTGTCATTTAGGATATGTGTACAAAATTTTAGGTCATTCAGACGTGGTGTGACAGACTTTTTGATCAAAAGCGGAACTCGGAAGATTTTTGGAACCTTAGGCTTGAATCCGATGTTATTTGGTTGATTCGATGTTGTCTGAGGTGTTTTGAAGATTGGTATAAGCTTGGATAGTGGTATATGACTTGTTCGTGCTTTTGGTTGAAGTCCCGGGGGGCCTCGGGGTGATTTCGGGTGGTTAACGGGAGATTTTGAGTTGGGTTTGGCAGCTGGAGTTTTCTATTGCTATCATAACCGCAACTGCGGTTGGGGGATCGCAGGTGCGGACTCGCAGAAGCGGATATTGAGCCGCAGATGCAGCCACAGGTGAAGCGAGGAGAAGACGTAGATGCGGGAGGTGAGCCGCACCTGCGGGCCTGCAGATACGGAGTCTGGGTCGCAGGTGCGAAAAAGGGGACTTAAGTAAAAAACCGCAGAAGCGGTGCCTTTGTCCCCAAAATTGGTAGCGCGGAAGCAGAAATAGACTGCAGGTGCGAAAAGCCTGGGTCAGAAAGTATAAAAGATTTCCTTCACGATTTTTGGTCATTTTTCTCAATATTTCATTCGGGGTGAAGCTTTTGGGAGCAATTTCAAGGGGGATTTTAAGAGGGATTCATTGAGGTAAGGTCCTTGGTTCCTAAGCTCGTTATTATGGTGATTTTTGTCATTGTTAGCATGAAAGTTTAAGGGAAAATCAGTGGTAAGTTGGGGGTAGAGCTTGATTAATTGGAGAGCTTTGAGTGGTGATTTGAGGGGCCATTTGAGGTTCGATTTTAGTACTTTTAGTATGAATGAACTCGTGGCATAATAAGGATTCTTTTGATGTAAAATTTGTCGAATTCTGAGACATAGGCCCGGGGGTCAGGTTTAGTTAATTTCGGATTTTGTATTGTAATTTAGTTAATTTCGTATGTGTTTCACTCCTTTAGCATATATTGATGGTTATGAACTAATTTTGGTTGGATTCGAGGCATTCGGAGGCCGATTCGAGAGGAATTGGCATCGCGGGCTAGAGTTTTGGCTTGGCTTGAGGTAAGTAACGCTTCCAACCTTGGTTCTGCGGGTTCGAAACCCCGAACAATGTGTTCTATGACTATTATGAAGGTGACGCTATGCCAAGGGATGGGTGTAAGAGCGTGCACCGTGAGAAATGCGGCCTGGATCATTCCAGAGCACCGCTTAGTGGGTATTTATTGTTGATATCTGTGCTGTGATTATGTGATCTAGCTGTTGAGCTATAAATCATGTTAATTATTATTTTAAGGCTTCACGCCGATATTATTGAGACCCAAGAGGTCATTTTCTTGCTGTTATATCATTCATTTTATTGAAAGACTGTACTCAGTCCTTATCATGCATATTATATCATGTCTAGTCTCTATTGTTACTATTTGCCACATTTTATTATAGTCCGGGCTAGCATCATGACTTTGGAGCCCATGTGTGATACTAGTGAGCTATGACTTATTGAGGCCGAGAGCCTAATATTGAGTGATAGTATGGGATCGGGCTGCACGCCGCAACAAGATATTTATCATGCCTTCGCTAGCATTGATATAGCGCTTGGGCTCAGAGAAGCCCCTCCGGAGTCTTTACACTCCCAGTAAGCGCAGTAGATGGTTATATTGAGGGATGGAGCTTCCCTGGACATGGATCTTGTCTGAAGTACTATATCGGGAGATGGATCTTCTCCGAGAGGCTGGATCTGCATGTGTCCTCGATACTGAATGACTGCAGTCAATGATATATATTCCGAGATGGATCTTCCCTAGGCCTGATGGCTATATACAGTACCAAGTGGTTGAGCACTTGTAAGTGGAGGTTGTGGAACATTGATCATGCTAGCTGTGCATTGGTACATATATGAAATCTTTGAGTTTTGAACTCTTTACTGACCAATTGCATCTATTACTGTTGAGTTTTACTTGAACTGTAAAATGTCACAATTTTGTTCTATTAATTGCTAATTGCCTGTTGAGGTTTGGTCTGTCACTACCTGTTAGTCCACAGGTTGGACTTATTACTTACTGAGTTGATGTACTCACATTATCCCCTGCACCTTGTGTGCAGATCTAGGTGTATTTTGTTACGGTAGCGGTTGTTGATCTTCCTTGTGCGGACTTCCACTGGAGATTGCGAGGTAGTTGCTTGGCAATCGCAGTTCCGCCTTCTCCTTACCTATCTTCCTCTATCTTTACTTGTTGGATGTTTCAGACTATTCTAGATTTAAATTTCAGACAGTTGTATTAGTTTGCTCATGAATAGTGACACCCGAGGTCGGGGTTGTATTTCTTTCCGCTGTTTTGATACTTCTATGTTTTATTATTGGATTTCTGTTTAAAAATTGATGTTTTCTAAAGTTAATATTTTGGATAAAATAAGGAATTGGAATAAGTGACTAGCCTAGTTCCATGATAGGTGCCATCACGATCAGGTCGGATTTTGGGTTGTGACGGTAAATAACCAGATTCTATGTAAGGGGAGTACCTCTATTATTGTATGAATTTCTTGATTCCTTCTAACAAAGCTATACACAGTGACGATGGTGTGATCCCATAGAACCACCATACCTCCTGCCTAACCATCTGCTGAAACTTCGATCATCTCAGTAAAACCAAAATCATTTAGGAGAGGGAGATGAGAAGACATCCTGGTTTCAAGAAGAGTAGCCATGCAAGGTTTGTGGGTGTCAACTAGCTCCCTAAAGTTTTTGCGGAAGTTATCATTGTTTCCTCCCCTAATGTTGCATTATTATAAAATTAGTGGCTCGATTCATGTTGATATTCATGGTTGGATGATTCCTATTTTTCACTACTGTCCTCCCCCTTACTGGGTTCCTCCTTAGGAATGGAACAAGGATCATTGCATGGGATCCTAAAGTGGAATGCTGAGGGGACAGATGTCCATTGAGCATTTGAAGAGTGCCGGTAGACAACTAAGAATTTGCCTCTGCTCTTGCATCTCCGTGAAGAGAAAAACCTTGACTTCGTTTAGGTTTGAAATTATAACTATTGATTCCGGTATCAGGTTGACAGCATCTTCTTATTCTTCCCACCATTGGTTCTTCTAGGCCTTGTTCTGGCACTAATGGTGGAGGGGAGTGGACTGGTGGTTGTTATGCCATTGGTGGTGGATTATGAGGCATGGGTGGGTGTTGTGGTGGTATTTGAGGGGGGTTTTGTCCCTCGATTATTTTGCGAATCCCAAGTCATGATCACGAAATTGAGGATGGCTATCTCCTTTGGGGAAAAGAAGGGCATGTCCATGGACATGTTTTGTAAAGAAATGGAATTGAAGTGGTATGGATGGCTCCATTGGGCTCTCATCGTGTTGATCAGATCATCATTCATGTTTAGAGCTAGAGGGGTAAGGACATTGTTGTAAGGACATTGTTGATCCAAACATGGTTCAAGTAGTTGTTCATCGCAAGTTGCATGCCCTCTAAAACTAGTTGAGCTAAGTAGTTGAATTTCTAGAAGACTATCAATGTCTCCTGGCCTTCTATGATCATGTTGAGAGTGACAGCATGACCCATCAGGCCCAGTTCTAGCCATGAAAGGGGTTGGTGATTTTGAGGTGGTGGAGTTTGAACGTAGTAGGTTAGAGGGTTGGGAATTTGAGTAGGGAATGGTGGGAGATTTGCCATTTTTTGGGCTCTATGGTGATTGAGTATTTCTATCAGACGAGACCTGCATCTCAAGGTTAAAGGGATCCTTGGCATTGTTTAAGTTGGAGCAAGGTTTTATAGCAGTGGAGCCTTAGGTAGTGAGAGGGGTTTCAGAGGTTAGTATAAGGGTTGGAGTTAGGGTGTTGATTGAAGTTTCTACTTGCATGTTTGTGGAGTGGGATAGCGTATGTTTTATATTAGAGATTTCTTCAGATTTGCATGATGACACATGTTGATAAGTATTAGCCATTTGTGAGTGTTGGGTGTCTTGGTTGGACAAGTGTGGTGGCCCATTGGATTCATGCAAAAGAGTTTGGTTAGTAGAAGACGTTTTGTTAGTGTTAGTAATAGGCAGGTTTAGGGAGATAGATGGACATGGATCCTACGACTTAGTGATATCCATAGGGTTATTAGGGGATCATTAAGGTAGAGGTGATCATTGGTAGAGTGCATGCCATTTGAGTTGTTAAAAGGAGGGGAATCCACGTGGGAATTAGTCACAGAAGATATATTATTAAGATTATTAGTTTTTTTAATAATAGCATTGAGGGGGGGGAGGTATTCTCCAAAACCATGTGCTGATCATTTAGAAGAGAAAACTGGTTTTCTATCGATGGGCCAGAAAGATTATCAGATTTTTATTGGAATGATTTAGAGAGTCAATTTTTTGGGTGTATTTGTAGATATTAATTCCTTGGACTTATATTTGAGAACTTGGGTGTTAAGATACTTACCTGAATTGACATAAAAAATACGGATTGTTATATCTGTACTTGCTTTTGCTTCTTGAGTTGTTAGGATAAAGTTGTCTTTTTTAAAAGATTGACCCTTCCTTTTATTCTTGAAGTTGACAGTGTGCCATTCCTCATCCACTGGGATTGTTTTAAATGGAGCAGCCGTAGCAATAGTTCCCTCCAAATTGGTTGAAACTGTAGAATTGTCTTGATAGTTAATTAATTTGTGCTGACATTGTCCTGTAGAGTGACCTAGAATGCCATAGGATTTGTAAAGTAGATTCTCCCCTTCGTAGAAAATTAATTGTTTGTGATTTCCTATGAAAAGGAAGGGCTGGACTGGACGGTGAAGTGGTAGCTCCACACACAAACATGTGTATCTTCCTCGTACATCAGTAGAGGTGCATGCATCAACTTTTAATAATATTCCTATCGCATTTCCTATCTTTTGAAGTACCAAATTATCATAAAACTTCGTTGGTAATTGTGGCAACTTTATCCAGATGGCTGTGTAAAGTTGTTTTGCTTCTAAGGCCACAAAATTGGGTTCCCAACGTTGAACGGATAAAAAATGATCAAAGATGAACCAAGGGTCATTGTGCAGAGCTTTAGTCATGTTCTCTTCCTTAAAATTCTTGACAATGAAGTAGTCGGCTCCAAGATCAATAAGGAGAAAGTTTTCATTGGGATTCCATAGCTCTGTGATTTTCCGGCGAAGATGCTAGTGGAGAATGCGCTTTCCCAGTAGTTTGATTATAATCGAAAAATGCCATGGTTGGTAGATCCTATAAAGGTCTGTGGAGGATAGGCGGATGTGGTTTATGGAGGGGCTGTTTTTTGAATATTGTGGGGACGGAGACTCTTGGTCTTCTAAGTCCATTGGGGAAAAGTAAAAGGTAGGTGGGACCAATGAAATAAGTGATTCTTGTTTAGATGCTAAAACTTTGTCTCTAAAAGGAGATTTTGGTGGAATGTGGAGAGATAGGTTCAGAAGGTATTGAGATGTCTGGTGGTTTTGGTGGAATGGTATTGGCATTGGGAGTGGTAGACATGATGGAAATTAGAGTTTTAGTGAGAAGGAGGATCGTCTCTCTCTAGAAAAATTGTTAAAGTAGACCCACCAGTTTTGAGGATTTTTTCAATGTTGCGGCCGAATCTGAATATAAGTTTGAATATTCATTATTAAGATATTGTACTTATATCTTAACACTAAATTATTTAAATTATTATTTTCTCAACATTTTCATGTGTATAATTATTCTTTATTTAGAAACTACCATATATAAATACTCAAATAAATAAATAAATATTACATTCACAAAATATTAAAGAAAGTAACACTTCACATGATGTTGTATAAATGTTTTCATTGATGATCACTCTTTAAAAGCTGAACGGGGGAAGGGGGTGGGGTGGGGTTAGATGTGGTGTAGTCGCCATAAGTGGTAGATTTGAGATGATGACTAGCAGTGGAGCTGTTGATGTTGCTGGCTATGTGGTGAGATTGGTGGTTAATGGTGCTGACTAGTGGTGGTTTATGGTTGTGGTGGAAGCTAATGGTAAAGATGGTCAGTGGTGGTGGTAATTACTGCATGGTGGTAAAGATATTGTTCATGGTGACAAATTATAGAGGTAGTTGGTGGTCGGGAAATGACCGACGATAGTAGCGGTATTGGTTGTGTGGTAGTGGTTGACGACAGGAGTGGTTAGTTGTGGTAACAAATGGAGGATTGATACTAAAATTACATTCACAATATGTTTAAGTGAACGTTATAACGATTTTAAGACTCTGACAATGTTGATTCAAACTTATTACGAACTAATAAGTGGCCATCAAAAGAAAAAATATACTATATACTTATTTAAACTGAGTTAAATTTAAACCTCTATTGCTTAGCCCTTAATAGGATACTACTAGAATACGACTCCAATAAAACTTTTGTTCTTAGTGAAAGGAAACATTAATGTTTCCAGTCTATTGTGAATGTATCAAAACACTCGAAGTACAAGAAACTGAACATGAATAAAACAGAGATGGATCCAAATTATGATTTCTCCTTGAAAACAAATAGATAAAATAATTGAAAATGTAACTTATTACATATTGTAGATGATGCAGTCATAAGATAAAACCTTCCAGACCAAAGCAATTCTAGGATTGGTAACAGAGGTTGTCAAATCCCATATAATCTTTGTTCTCCAGCTTCTCAATCATATTTGCTATCCCCACACCTCCTGCAAATTATCAAACACAACACTTGATCATGTCCAAAGAAAGCAGAAATATTTGTCATTTTAACAATGAGAATGAAAAAAAGAGTATATATATACCTAAGCTGATAGCACTGACAAATATTGTCATAGCCAGTATGAAAATGATAATAGAGGCCCTTCCAAGTAGAGCAATTACTCTTCTAACAACGTGCTGACCAACAAGTGCAGCAATTGTTGCCACAGAAACGAAATAAGCAGCTGCACATTTTTTGAAATATATATATAAACAGTAGTCAAGATTGTCTAAAGCGATTAATTAAAATTGTTAATTTTGTCTTTGTTGCTAATTACCGTATGGGACAGGGAAACGCTTCAAAAGGTAATATTGCACAACTGACATGGAGGATGAGAATGTCATTGAAAAGGTTGATGTTGCACTTGCTACCTGCAAATTACCCTCACTTTGTTAAACAATTTATCCTTCATCAACTATAAGAAAACATGAGATTTCTCATATGCAATAAATCATTTCATTTTAATTTATTTGTGACTAGAAATAGGCAGATTTAGAGAAATTGTGCAGGATGTATTGCTCAACTGTCTGTATCTTTAAGTGTGTACATATAATAAGAATACACTCATTCACTATCATTACCTCGCATCAATAGCGAGATACTGATTATATGAGATCATTGCATATTGAGGTTTTACTTGAGCAGAGGTATTATATTTATATTATATGAACAGCAAGATGTTTACCTGAGGAGGAATTCCGAGTTCTAGGAAAAGAGGTCCTAGGATAAAGCCACCTCCTAGACCAAGCAAACCCCCAACAATACCAGCAACTATTCCACAACAACAGTAAAAGAAGAGTAGATGGGGTTTCCAGCTTGTTATTTCCTTTCCTTTTGATGCAATGACCCTTGTACCCTTGTACAGACATACTGCTTCATAAAGTGATACCGAAACAGCAACAGGTATCTAACATATAGAAAAGCCGTATTAGTTAGAAAATAAGATCGACTAAGTTACTTATGTATATAAGTTAAATCCTTTCTGCCTGCTTTACCTGCAAGAAGTTTAAAATCCAGTACTCGATGGAGCATGTCACGGTGTAGGTCTGCAAGCAAAAATTATGAGTATGTGTTGAGAGAATACAGAGTCTTACTGCTCGATCAGGTTGAAATTTTATCATAAAAAAACTAACCTTGACAACTTGAATTGCAAGGAAAGCTACCCACACAAACATTAGAAGTCCTAATTCTTTCCAGTAAAAATTGCGAAGCATGGGAACCTATACGGTTAATTAAAACAACATGTACGTAATTAATATACACGCGAAGTTCTTAAAAAAGAAAATCGGTTTAGATATCAACAGATGGAGCATGCATCTACTTACAGTGTCATCTACATTAGCTAATGGACCAGTGGGAAGTGGCCTGTATTCTCCTTCGGACTCTGCATTTTATCAGATCATGAATAACCTTGAATATACATGTCTGGCTTATTTTGCACTGAATTTCCCTTAGCTTGTACTATATATTATTCAGGATACGGTTACTATGTATAGCATATATATATTGAGATGTAAACATCAAATTAATTAAGTCCTACGTTTTGTACATGGTCTCTGCTGCTCTATTTTTATCATATATTTATGACTTATGCTGCTTTCACTTCTTTTAAGATCGATCTCCAATTGTGTTGCTGTTTGTTCACACTTTGCACTCTTGTTAATGCAAAACTACTCAACAATGTTGAAAATGCCTATTAAAACTCACCACTTGGCTTGAACTCTGACTCCAACTGCTTGGCTGCTTCCTGGGGTTACGTTGTAGGATTACGCGTGAAAGTTAAAAAGAAATTAAAACAGAGAAATTAAGAAGAGCTTTATTGTGATGAAGTGTAAAACTCACCTTTTTCATTAATGTTTCCTTCTTCCATGTCTCAATTCCCTTGAACAACGCCTTTGACGAGGTACCTACAACATTTACATATATATTAGTTAAGGATTTTGAAAAAGCTAGACCAATAGAATAAATTTAACACACTGACAATCGCTTGAACCTGTTAAACTAAACACGTAACAAGTTTAATATCCGGTCTTGTTTTTTAAGCTGCTACTACTAGTTAATTTCCTCTACTATGGATAACATATATATACTAGGTAGGAGTATCATTTTAAGTCATGACATGATAGTGTGTGATGTATAAAAGTATAACTGGATGGAATAATGTGGATAGCAAGAAGTGTGGAGATTAATTACCAACAAAGAGAATGATAAGAAGCACAGTGACCATCCAATCAGCAAAGATAACATTGAAAGCGACCCCAATGCTAATACCAAGCATAAGCATAGGTTGTAAGAGCAAGGCCAAATCATAGTCTATTATGGGCATGTCTAGAGATGGGTGCCTCAGCCTCATGTTGTAGTACACTGTTGATCCAGCTGCTCCCATTATCATACCTTCAATAAACAAATAAATAGTTTAATAGAGTATACATAATTTATACTATGTTTAAAAGACAAAGTACGTAGCAAATACTACATACATTTGGAAATAGCTGTAGATGACTTTGGGTCAAAGCCAATAATAAGGGTTAGCATTGGAACAAAGATTCCGCCGCCTCCAACCCCACCAACGCTCCCCAAGGCTGCACCAAAAAACCCGACAATCGATCCTACTATTATATTCCATCCAAACTTCATCTCCTGCTCCCAAACAAAAACATAGTCATAATATATAGTATATATAATTGTTAATTAGCGAGCGATCGAGCATTCTGTCTGTTTACTTTACATGATAATTAATACTCCTACGTTTGTTACAAAGAGCTGTGTGATAGTAGTCATACCGGCCAGACGTGCTCATAAGTGGACTTGCCATTCCACAAGAAACGCAGAAGCCGTAATGTAAAACCTTGTCTCATCTCTTTCTCTACAACGTAAGTTGGCTCTTCGGTTTTCAGAAGCCTTTCTGCATTCCCTACATCACTTATAGTGAATAATCCCCAGCATATTATCCAAACTGCCGTTATCACCAACGCTTTCACTCTCTCTTTTACCTCCTCATTAGCCATGTTGAAAACCATCTCGATCAAATTCAAGAACCTGCAGGGAAAAAGCAAGGTCTAGTACGTATGTACGTAGCTATATATATATATATATATATAGCTTCCTCTGTTTCCTTTGAGGTTTGCCTGCTTCTAGCTTCTACTTTCAAGAACCTGCAGAGGAGTTGAAAAGTAAATCTCAAGACTGCATGCTCCAATATCTTCTTTTTTGCCTGCGTTTTATATAAGTTGAAAGAGCAGTAAATATTTCACTCTTTCCCTATATATGCGTCTGATATGGACATTTACGTGTTTTCTACTGTTGAACAAAGATATACTATCATTTTCATATTTCTAAGTGTAGTTGGAATCTAGTGAAGATTTTATGGCATTACGAATTTTAAGTCTTTTTTATCTATCATTTTAAAAGTGTACGCAATATTTTTCTTGCACGGACTGCCTTTTCTTTAACTCAAAAAAATTGGTTGAAAATAGTTGTGCCTTTAAAAAACCATAAAGATATTACTCCCTCTCTTTCATATTAAATGAGATACTTTCATTTTTAGTTCGTTCCAAAACAAATGACACATTTCTAAATTTGGAAATAATTCAACTTTAAACTCTTCATTTTACTCTTTTTGCCCTTAATGAGAAGCTTTTATAGCCACACAAATGGCATGGCTCCACAAACCTTTTACCTCTTAAGCTTTTAAGACGACAACTTTTAAAAGTCTTCTTATTTTTTGTTAAATTTCGTGTCGAGTCAAACTACCTCAAACAATATGAAACTAAGGGAGTAGTAATTATTTATTCCAATATCTCACATTTACTATCATGAGAAGATACATATAGCATTCGTTATTCATTGCCATTAGTTATTCATCTAAGGAAGATATAAGAATAATTTACTCAAATAATTGAGCTACTACTACTGAATAAGTTTTTTGTTCCAAACCCTGAAAAAAGGAACTGATGGGGTAGCTAATAGCGGAAAATGCAACCATTTAGGAGGGCATATAAGTTCCAAACTCAACAGAAAATGGTAAGTTTTCATACCCTTTACCAATTGTAGAGTCAAACTCAATGTACCAAAATCTTGTTAAAGATAGTACTAGTGTTTGTTTCTTAAGAATTACGTCTACATTTCACACCCATCCAAAATCTGTAAAGCCTATTAGTTTTGTCGTATACATGCAAAAGAAGAGAAAAGAAAGTCCCTTTTTTGCACTACTCCACCATCTAGGAACCAAATTTCCATACCAGAAATAGAGGGAAGCAGTGTTGTTTGTCCTACCAAAGTGAAGTTTCCACGAAACCCTCCAATTCACCATCTTACGCATGCAGGAGCCTAACCATGGCTGACGAAAGATTTCAGACCACCCTTATCTTTCAGAGCATGAAATTATTACTTGGTATTCTATTAAAGATTTAAGTATATATACTGGCAATGTAAAAAGGTCATGCACGATCGGTGTAATTTAACATGTTATATAGCAGTTCACTTACCCTATATTGTAGGCTATTAGTTAAGGTTTGTTAAATAGAATTACGTGTAATTACTTTTTAAATAGCCTGATCTTGTATATATATGCACGGACAAGGGTTAATTTTCATTATGGCATTCAATAGCTTTCTTTGGTCCGAAGTTGATTTTTTTTTTTTTTTTTTTGTGGGTTTCCGGAGCGAAAGAGCTAATGTGATGTCCGTAAGGGGTAAAATATGTTCATACTTTAACGATCGCATGAGAAAGAGACATGTGGAAGCGAAGACAGAAGACAGTCGGGCCCGAAGGCAATAATTTCACTTATTGCCGGAGAGAATGATATTTATAAAAGCAAAATAAATGTCTGCCACTCGGTAGTATTTAATGAAGAATATTCTACAATATTAAGTGCATGATCCGTTACAGATATTGTGGCATTCACTGCCTACCGTTACACATTCTTCAATGGCCCTCATAATTGTCATTTAAGAGCGGCTCGATCCTAGGACCTTGTTCCCTAGGTGCAACTATAAATAGTGAGCTCATCCATCATTGTAAGATAGACGAATTTTCTGACAAGCATACAATACACTTTGTTCAAAGCTAAATAACATTTTACTTTCTTGCGTATTTATATTGCTCTTACTGCTTCCGCAAGCTCTATTCTCGGGCTCAAGATCTCTACTGTCTTATCTCGATTCAACGCTAAGTCTTATATTTTTGTGTAATTTATTTATTATTTTAGGGTCAAATCGATTCACTTGTCTATAAATCACGTCTAAATTCAACTGTACCGTTTTACGGGTAAATAGTTTGGCACCTACCATTGGTCTTAGACAGTTGTGTAATTGAATTGATCCCTGCATCTATTACTAACTTGTTTGATTCTTTGTTCTTAAGCACAAATCATTAAAATGGCAGATAACGATGTCAATATCGCCCACAATATTGAGGCCCAAGGAAATCAGCCTCATCACGAAGATTCCATCAGCGATACCCGTAATGAGGGAGATGAGGCCACGCCGGTTCATGGTGGGCAGTATCCACGACACGTTCAAGAGGCAACTCCTAATAATGCTGAAGACGAGCATGTTGTTGAAACACTAAGGTTCCTGAGGGAACAACAAAAGGCCATATGGGCCATCTCTCGCGACAGAAACAGATCATAATGGAATTAAGGTAGGCATTGTCGGGTGCTTCCAACAACACAAATGGATAAGGCCCAGTTCCTCCCGATGCTCCCGCAAATCAAATAATGCAGAGGGTCGATAACAACACCCCGAGGGACGAAGTCGGCTTTGATAGGGCCGGGAAGAACGGTAGCGGATCCGGTAACAACAATGAGAATGATCTCTTTAAAACTAAACTCATACGGTTCATGAGGGAAATAAATGCCTAAATGGATCAAATTCCAAGTGCACCACCGGTATTGAAAGGACCTGATTCAAAGAAGTACACCCAACTGCTATTCAAACCGAGCGCGACACCAGAGTTGATCCCGAAGTGGTTTAAAATGCCAGACATACCAAAGTACGATGGGAATTCGGATCCTTATGAGCATATCACCACATATACAACAACAGTGAAGGGAAACGATTTAGCTCCGCATGAGATTGAGTCAGTTTTATTAAAGAAATTAGGAGAAACCCTCACGAAAGGGGCCCTGACATGGTATTCACTCTTGGCCAAGCATTCCATTACTTCCTTCGAGATGTTCGCAGACTTTTTTATTAAGGCACATGCCGGGGCTAAAAAGATAAAATCCAAAAGGCCGATATATTCAGGATTGCACAAGAAGTGTCCAAATTATTGCGAAAGTTCGTGACCCGATTCCATAAAGAAAGGATGTTGCTCCTGGCTGTACCAGACGAGTGGGACACAGAAGCATTTACTAAAGGGTTGAATCCGAAAATTTTCGATGCTTCTCGAGAATTTGAGAGAAATTTTGCTTTAGTTCCAGGAAACAACATGGGAGAACATCCACAATCGATACAAGTCAAAGATAAGAATTGAAGATCACCAGCTCGGCTTTTTGGCATCAACCAAAGGCCGGAACCAGGAGAAGAATAAAGAGGAATTAAAGGATGATTTCGACAAAGATCATGCGGGTTTCAAGTGGACGATTTTTGCCTTATGAGCGAGCCAAAGGGTACGGAAGAAGTTTTCGGTTGGCAGATAAATTCTCTACCGATAGGAGAACTGATCGTGGACAGAATAATAGGTCATTACTGGATAAGGAGACATCGGGTTCTCGTGATTCCTCTTACCCAAGATTTCCGAATATAACTTTAACATCAACATAGTGGAGCTGGTGTCGGTTATGAGGAGCATTAAAGAAGCACAGTTCTTGAGACCAATGAGATATGATCCCAGTCAAAGGGATCCTAATTTATGGTGTGATACCATGGAACCAACAGTCACCAGACAGGGGACTATCAGTACCTGTGCGAGGAGGTGGCAACATTGCTAAAAATAACCATCTCAGAGAATTTTTAAGCGATCGGGCTAAAAACAACTACGGTCGCAATCACGATAATGAAAAATCCTTAAAAGAAGGAGAAGAACCCCCACGTTTGACGATCAACATGATTTTCAGGGGGAACGGGATTAATGGTGTAACATTTTCAGGACCAAAAAAATGAAGGTATCAGTAACCCACAGTAACAGACTCCGGAAAGTCGCTGAGGACGACATTACTTTCACGTAGAAAGACGCAAATGGACTACTGCAGTCGTACAACGATGTATTGGTAATCTCTTTAAATGTCTTATATTTTAAAATTAAACGTGTTTTAGTGGACCCAGGAAGTTCATCCAATATCATCTAATGGAAAGTGTTGGAGCAATCCAAGCTCACCGGAAGTATCATTCCGGCCACAAAACTCCTCCTCGGGTTAAACCTAGCAAGCGTGACAACCCGAGAAGATATCTTGCTTCCCACAAATGCCGAGGTGTGATGAAAATGACCCTTTTCGAGGTGATGATGGTGATATGGGCTACAATATTATCCTGGGAAGGGTGTGGTTGCACGAGATGAAGGTTGTGCCATCGACGTATCATCAGTTGCTGAAATTCCCAACTCCCAAGGGAATCAAACAAATAATAGGTGAAGAACTAGCAGTAAGGGAGATGAATGCAATCTCAGTTTCCAGTAGCAAAGGGAAGGAGAATATGACATAGCAATTACAAGAACCAGCGCCTGCTCCCGAGTCGAGCGAAGTCAACCAGGGGGAGGAGTCATCGAAATCCTATCAAGTATCGAGATATTTCTAGGTATTAGAAGAAACGGATGCAACAAAATCCATAGCAGAAGAACTTGAACAAATCGCATGTTCGATAAGTTCTTAGAGAGGAAGTTCCACTTGGGGACAAGACTACGCCTCGAGCTTAGGTCTGGATTTATCAAATTTCTTAAATTTAATGTCGATTGTTTTGCATGGTCACATACAGATATGGCAGGTATCCCACCAGAAGTGATCTTGCACAAATTAAGCCTGGATCCCAACATCCCTCAAGTGAGATAGAAAAAATGTCCTGTTGCTGAGGTTAGAAACAAATTTGTCAAAGAGGTAACTCGTTTACTTGACATCGATTCAACCGGAGAGGTAAAATATCCTGAATGTCTAGCTAACATAGTAGTAGTTCCAAAGAAGAGTAATAAATTTTGCATGTGCATATACTATAAGAATTTAAATAAGGCATGCCCAAAAGACTGATTCCCATTGCCAAATATTGATCACATGATTGATGCAATGGTCGGGCACGAGTTAATGAGCTTCCTTGATGCTTACTCCAGGTATAACCAATTAAGATGAACCCAGAGGATCGGGAAAAAACTTTGTTCATAATGAATTTCGGCACATATTATTATAACACGATGCCATTCGGGCTAAAAACGTTAGAGGCACTTACCAGCGGCTTGTAAACAAAATGTTTGAGAAACAAATAGAGAAGACTATGGAGGTTTATATAGATGATATGTCGGTTAAGTCTTTGAACGTAGATGCTCATCTCAAACACTCGCAAGAAACCTTTGACATATTAATGAAGCTTAACCCCGACAAACGTGCATTCTGGGTCAGTTCTAGTAAGTTTTTGGGGTTCCTTGTGTTGCAAAGGGGGATCTAGGTCATCCCTGACAAGATTAAATACATTGAAGACATTCCAGACCAGCTATCAAGCATGAAAGAGTTTCAAAGGCTGACAGGGAGACTGGCCGCTTTGAGTAGATTCATTTCCAGGTCATCGAAGAAATGCCATCATTTATTTTCACTACTCAAAAAAAAGAAGAACTCATGGACTCTGGAATGTCATTAGGCTTTGAGGGATTTGAAAAGGTATTTGTCAAGTCCTCTATTGATGTCAAAATCGGAGGAACGCAAACAATTGTTGATCTACTTAGTGGTCTCAAAGGTAGCGGTAAGTGTCGTTTTAGTGCGTGAGAATGAAGGTACGCAATCTCCAATTTATTATGTTTGTAAAATGTTAGTGGGAGCATAAACTCACTACCCACATCTAAAAAAATTGGCCTTATCTCTCATAGTCGCGCTTGAAAGCTTAGGCCTTACTTACAGTATTATCGATAGCCGTGATGACCACTTTTTCCCCTGCGGAATATTCTTCATAAACTTGAACTATCAGGTAGGCTGACCAAGAAAGCCATCAAAATGAGTGAATTTGACGTAGAATATAAACTCAGGACTGTAATTAAGTCTCAAGTTTTGGCCGACTTTGTGGCCGATTTCAGTTCGGGACTGTTGTCTTTGTCTACCAAAGAAGCAATGATGGTGTAAGAATCGACATCAGGAGTTTGGACCTTATTCTAAAATGAAGAGGTTCGGGCTCGGTATAGTACTAACCATGCCCTCAAGAGAAACCTTAAGGCTGGCCATAAAACTGTTCCCTTGACCAACAATGAAGCAGGGTATGAAGCTTTGATTGCAGCACTCGAGGTGGCTGGGGGACTAGACTTCATGATCATAGAAAGCAAATGTGACTCCCAATTGGTAGTAAATCAAGTCTGCGGGATCTTCAAATCCAAAAAGGAATGCATGCAACAATAAATAGTAAAGGTCCAGGCTTTGCTCGCTTGGTCTAAAGAAAGGTCAATTACTTACATCCCAAGGGAAGAGAATGCGGAAGCAAATGCACTAGACAATCTTGGATCGTCTACAAAAATGAAGGGATCGGACTCCGGTACGGTCGGACATCTTATGAATTCGTTGTTGGATGCGGATAGAAACTACGAGATAAACGCGACAAATTTGGTGTGGGACTGGAGAAAGAGATAATTGACTAACTCGAACATCGAAAATTGCATGAAGATCCTAAGGCATCTCAGGCACTGCACACTAAAGCAGCTTGATATAGTTTCAAAGGAGGTCAATTATATAGAAGATCTTTCCAAGGGTCGCTAGACCGATATTTGGGAGCTTTCGAAGCTAATTACTTTTTGCGAGAAGTCCATGAAGGGATCCGCGAAATCAGTCAGGCGCGGATTCCATGGAGTTAAAATTAATTAGGGCAGGATACTACTGTCCCTAGATGGAATAAGATTCCAAGGCTTATGTTCAAAAATGTAATAAGTGTCAATGCTACACACCATTCGCGGATCAACTGGTAGAGCCATTACACTCAGTTTTGTTGTCATTGTCGTTCATAAAGGGAGGATGGATATAGTCGGTCCACTACTATCGGACATGGTAAGGTAAGGTTTCTTTTGATTTTAACGAACTAATTTTCTAAGTCGGTTGAAGCAGGTCCTTATCAGAAGATCAGCGAGTGCGAAATGGTAGATTTCTTATGGGAGAATATAATTTTGCATATTTGGGATACCAAAAGAGATAGCATGCGACAACTGGCCACTATTTATAGGCTCTAAGGTCAATAAATTCTTTGAAGACTTAAGAATCAAAAGGATCACATCATCACCTTATCATCCTAGTGCAAACGATCAAGCAGAATCAACGAACAATGCGATTATACAAAATCTCAAAAAGAGATTGCAAGAAGCTAAAGGTAAATGGCCCGAGGAGCTGCCAGGAGTACTATGGGCGTATCGGACAACAGTCAAGTTGAGCACGGGAGAGACTCATTTATCTCTTGTGTACGAAGCAGAAGCCCAAATCTCGGTGGAAATAGGAGAACCTATCTGAGGTATTTCCGGGCGAACGGAGAAACAACTAATGAAGCAATGTTTGTCAATTTGGAGTTGCTCGATAAATGCACAGACTTGGTGCATATAAGTATTACAGCCCAAAAGCAGAGAATAGAAAGATATTACAATCGAGGAGCTAACCTCCTTATTTCAAAGAAGGAGACTTGGTTTTAAGGAGAGTAACTCAAAACACCCGGGAGCTCAATGCGGGGAAGTTAAGTCCAACATGGGAAGGCCTACCATGTTACAGCTGTTACTAGGAAAGGGCCATACGAGTTAGAAAATTAAGATGGAAAAAGATTTCCAAGCGATTGGAATGTGGCACACCTCAAGAGATACTATTGCTGATGAGCCTCGTCTATACTGAAAGTATATGCTGCACTTTTTTCCCTTCATTCAATTTTTGTCCCAATTAGTTTTTCTGGAAAGGTTTTAACGAGGTAGCAATAGAAAGCATAATACAAAAGAAGCTTCAGCAACAGAAATAAGACCTTTAAATCACAAGGCACACAAGCGAATAACCACTACGAGCGGTTAGATAGTCTTTTGCTCGGTTGAAAATTCCTATCAGAAAGTTAAGTTTGTTGTCGAGCAAAGATTACCTGACCGTTCACAAGTGCAAGCCAGCAGGGATTCCTAGATAATATTTAGTTCGATAGCATAAATTCCTAAACGTAAGTAAAGTTTGTTATCAAACTGAAGATTATCTATCAATTCATTAGTGGAATACTCAAAGGTGCAAAAAACTTCCAGTGTTCAAATTTGCATTCGAACATTGGAGGGAATAATAGCAACAATGACTGCCACATCGACCAGGATAAGGAACCCAGAAACATAGTTGTATCATCAGGACATGGGACTAATCGACCGGCCCTGTAGAAACAAGTTGTACAAGGTAGCCACAAGAAATGGAAATTTGTTATTAGCATAACAAATGCTTATGTACTTTTGGAAATGGAAGGAATAAAGTCTTGTCCTTTTATTTCTATCTTATTTCTTCTCTGAACGATGAATGATTTTATCAATTAAAAGTTAAACAAGTACTTCAAATGTTAGTACCATAATGAATAGGAGACTTCCTCTTCAAGAACACCGTAAAAATAAGAGGGCCCTCTCTTATGAAACTCTCACGTTAAAGGGTTGATTTTAGAAGAACTTATGTATGGAACCAAATAATACCGGGGAAAAATACGCTCGAAGTCTCTCATATCTGGGCGTGGAAAACTTGCAAGAAGGCTTAAACAAATAGGATGCAAAAAGGAAAACTTACACAATACTTAAATAGAAAATATGCAAAGAGAAAAACTTGCACGATACCTGAATGAAAAGATGTTTCTATTCACAATAAACGTTCCAAATAGCACAAGTACAAAAGTATGAGAAAGAAAAGAAAGTAACAATTAAGAAACTTCATCTCCGGAACCTGGAGGAAGAGAAGCATCTGCGCCCCCAGGAGAAGTGGGTGGATCCATCGCCGGCTCAATATATTAGCCTTAACCATTTTGGTCTTTAACGTTATACACGGCGAATCAGAGGGCCTGATTCCCCCCGTCATAGAAACATATCAGGGTCATGCCCCTCGAAGCTCGAAGCCAAGGTCAAGACTCATCCTCGAGTCTCGATATATATATATATATATAGACATGTACATCAAGCTATGACAGGCGAGAGGGGAGTTCCCAAGGCACACGACTTAACCTGACATGGTTGGTCTACCCGGGGCCTATTTTCAAGACGTCATGTCTAGCAATCCTATCTCCATACCTTTACGATTAACACGTTATGTACCATAACGGATTCCCCTCCTATATAAAAGGGATCCTCATTACTTTGTAGAGT